>JAWQFJ010027156.1:50000-51502 GCA_034096865.1 Theodoxus fluviatilis
TCTTTTTTCATCTTTTCATTCATTCATTCTTCTTTCATCTTTTCATTCATTCATTCTTCTTTCATCTTTTCATTCATTCATTCTTCTTTCATCTTTTCATTCATTCATTCTTCTTTCATCTTTTCATTCATTCATTCTTCTTTCATCTTTTCATTAATTCATTCTTCTTTCTTCTTCTTTCATCCATTCTTCTTTCTTCTTCTTTCATCCATTTTTCTTTCTTCTTCTTCTTTCATCCATTCTTCTTTCTTCTTCTTCTTTCATCCATTCTTCTTTCTTCTTCTTCTTTCATCCATTCTTCTTTCTTCTTCTTCTTTCATCCATTCTTCTTTCTTCTTCTTCTTTCATCCATTCTTCTTTCTTCTTCTTTCATCCATTCTTCTTTCTTCTTCTTTCATCCATTCTTCTTTCTTCTTCTTTCATTCATTCTTCTTTCTTCTTCTTTCATCCATTCTTTTTTCTTCTTCTTCTTTCATCCATTCATTCTTCATCCATTTATCCATTTTTCATCTATTCTTCTTCATTCGTCATTCTTCATCATTTATTCTTCATTCATTCATTCTCCATTCATTCATTCTTCATTCATTCATTCTTCATTCATTCATTCTTCATTGTCGCAAGCCGGACCGGTTAGTTTTACTGAAAGGTCAAAGGTCTAGGGGGAATTCACTATGATCCACTTGTGACACTCACATAGTCATTCCATCAAAGACAAACACGAGACAGAAAGACGGTGAGGTCATAGTTCAAATTGTCAACATATTTTAATTAACATGCCAGGGTGATGGATGAATGAATCAACGTTAACGGGAGGGATAAATCAAGCAACAGAAACAATACTCATACTCATACTCATAATCATATAAGAGAACGAATGGCCCGCCATGATATTTTGCTATCATCTACTGCTGGCGGACCCATAATAAGTAAATAACTTAATCCAAAGGGGGAAGAGGGTGGTCTCGCCACATTCATCTTTTCATTAATTCTTCCTTCTTCTTTCGTCTTCTTTCATGCCTCCTCTTTCTCATCTTTTTTTCTTTCTTTTCTTCTCTTTTCTTCTTTCTTCTTCTTTTCTCTGGTTTTCGTTTTCGTTCTTTCTCCTTCTTTCTTCTTCTGTATTCTTATTTCTTCTGTATTCTTTTCCTTCTCTTCCGTCTTCGTCTTTCTTCTTTTGTCCGTCGTCTGACGTCTTTCTGTGTCTTTCTTCTCTTCTCTTTTCTTCTTATTCTCTTCTTTTCTTCTTCAATCTGAGTCTTCCGTTCTCTTCGTTTCTTCTTTTCTGTTCTTCTTCTTCTTTCGTAGTCGTCTTCTTTTCTTTCTTCTTCTCTTCTTTTAGTCTTCGTTCTTCTTTTTCTTTTCGCTTTCTCTTCCCTGCTTCTTCTTTTATTCTTCTTCCTCTTCTCTTTCCTCTTCTTCTGTTGTTTCTTCTTCGTTTCTTTCTCGTTTCCTTTGCTCCTTTTCTTTCTATTTCTTTCTCTTCTTCTTTTTTCATCATCCAC
>JAWQFJ010027157.1:0-5000 GCA_034096865.1 Theodoxus fluviatilis
ACGAGTGGAGATATTTTAATGTTAATTTAGACAGTTCATAGGAAGATATTTGAGAGCCAGCCGGTCTCAAATAACGGTAGTTGTAATAGAGTCAGCCATGCCTTGTGAGAGAGATAGCATATCTCTTTTTCCCCAATAGTGGAAAGATTCCGTCATCTGGCGGACGACGTCATTTTGAAGGAGAATGCGACGTCATCAGGAGTGGAGCGGGGAATTGATTTTCCAACATGAGAGAAGACGGACGGACATAGAATTGCGGAGAGAGAGAGATAGAGAGGTGAGCGTGGAGGCGCAGGATGGGACAGAGAGAGAGAGGTGCGCGTGAAGGCGCAGAAGGGGACAGTGGGAAAGGAGGTGATGGACTCGGTTTCCTATTCGCCATGAACTCTTTGGAACGACCCGGGCAAGCAGAGCGGTTGGCATCGCATGCCTATGATGGCCGTGTCTCCGGTCTTCCTGATGAACTGCCATTCTGCTAGATCACCCTACTATGACAGTCGTGTGTTTGAAGTATGTATCCCACTGCCCTACTGTTGAAAATCCACTCTACTGTGATCTGTGTATTGAAACGTTCAGATCCCACTGCATCCTTCCCATCGTTATGGTGTAAATGTGCCCAGACATTATTCTAAGCAACAGATCAAGGCCCACTCCCGGCATCATCTCCAGGGCGGCCGTTAAGCAGCAGATATCAACGATGACGGTTGGGATTCAGGCCTACTCCCGGCATCATCTCCAGGGCGGCCGTTAAGCAGCAGATATCAACGTCGACGGTTGGGACGCCATCAGCAATAACCAGATAGGTGTCACCTTTCTTTTATAGGCTGGCTGGCTCTAAATATTAGATACCATTATTTAGAACATTTGAGTTACACTGATAAATTATAAATTAGTAAAATCCGTTGAATTCAGAAACGTTTTTCCTCATAAATTTTGTATCTGTTGTTTTCAGTCCGTTATTAACAACAGTGGCATGAACTTTGTTATGGCACCCCATATCCTAACCCCTAGACAACAAGAAGAGCCACAATATTTATAAGAGGACTGAGTGGGGTCATAACAATTGGGCGGCTCGTCCAAGGATCTATTTTAACAGATTAGCTAACATGAGAATTGTGAGATGTCAGTAGAGGCGTCAGTTCGTCTGAGAGAACTGGAGTTGAGATAGAAGGAGTTTGTTTATTGGAGCTGACAAGCAGTGAGGAGCTGTGTTGCTGAACGAAAGATTGTGTTGTCAGGCTTGTTACTTTGACTTGCTTTACCTGTGAAAGGAACTAATGCATTTCATTGTGTACTTATCAGAGTGACAATCAACGTGACATTTTGGCTTTGGTGATGACATTTAAGAATTAGGGTGTTTGACTCTTTGAGTACAACAAGGTTGAGCGAATTTTTTAAAAAAAAGAGAGTGACGTGGATTGAAAGGCTTTTGATGACGTCACTTGACCCAGTTGAACAGATTGGAGAGATTCAAGGGTTTGATAAGTCACTTAACTGAGTTGAACAGATTCGAAAAATTCGAAGATAAGTCATGGACACAGTTACAAATTTCATCACCAATTTAGAGGTACAACTATTAAGCAAGGCAACGAAGAAAGAGTTGTTGCAGGTTGCTGGGCACTTCGAAATTCTTATCAGGAAAGGTCAGAGGGTTGAGATCATCAGAGCACAATTGATTGAGGGTCTTAGAAACAAGGGAATTCTTGCAGATTCAGAGAAGGAGGCAGAACTTGAATTAGATATGGCAAATATACATCAAGCAGATGAACAAGGAGATCATAACTCTGGTCGTTTGACACCTGGGAGTAGGAATGGACTGGCAAGCATGCCAGACCCATTAGCCCTTCGAAAGCTTGAGATGCAGCATGAGATGGCACTAAAGCAGCATGAGATGGCAATGAAGCAGCAGGAAATAGCACTGAGACAGATGGAGCTGGAGATGCAGAAAGAAGTCAAGCTTAGAGAACTAGAACTACAATCTAGAGATAGGAGAGAATCCAGTGGTAGTAGCAGCAGTGAGTCGGTCACCGTGAAGGTGGACAGAGTTCCATCATTTGATGAGGCAAATCTGGAGAGCTATTTTGAGTACTTTGAAAAGACTGCTATCACCTGGAACTGGCCCAGGGAAAAGTGGACAGCACTCCTACAGTCTGTGCTAGTAGGAAAAGCACGCGACGTTTTTGTCTCCCTATCTACAGAGGATAGTAAGGACTACGTGATAGTGAAGGAAGCCATCTTGAGGGAATACCAACTTGTTCCTGAAAGCTATAGAAGGAAGTTCCGTAGCCTGCAGAAAGCAGAGAGGAAAACTTTCAGGGAGTTTGCTCACGACCTGAAAACCACGTTTGACCGGTGGTTACGGGCAGAGAAAGTAGGGGATAGCTTTGAGAAGCTCAGGGAGACCATACTCATGGAGGCGTTTCATGAGAGAGTGACTGACGATCTCAGGATGCATCTGTCAGATCGCAGGGTAGAAACCCTAGATCAGGCCGCTACGGTATGCGACACATACGCGGCGGTACACTGCCAAGTAGGGAATACGGGGAGAGGGAATTCTCCAGCACAAGGGAAGTTTGGAGGTGGGAAACCTCACCAGAGGGCGTATGACAATACTAGGAATGGAAGTCATAGTCGAGGGAACCATGCGGGGCATAGGAACCAAGGTGGAGAGAAAAGGGAAGTGACGGATCTTTCCAAGATCCAGTGCTATCAATGTAAGGAGTTCGGCCATTTCGCCAGAGATTGCCGTCTTAACCAACCAACGTCTCAGTCAATGTTTGTGTGTCGCGTATTCAGGGAGCAGCCCAAAACGCAGTGGCTAGGCAGGGAGGGTGTAGAACCCCAGAAAGGAGCCGAATCTCGCCCGCTCACCGGTCTGGGACCGACAGGGGAATTCGATCCTTACATCAGTCAGGGACTGGTAGGACTACCCGGCGGAACGAAGCAACGTGTCCGTATGCTTAGAGATACCGGCGCTAATGTGACAATAGTGCGCGGTGATGTACTGCCATTCAATAGCAGAGAGACAGACAGGAGGACTTGGTTATCAGGAATCATTCCTGGAGTCGGGAAATACGTTCCCATGCATCAGATAGAGATAGAGAGTGATCTAGTCTCGGGAACTGTAAAAGTAGCCGTCCTGGATGGGATGAGAAGCTGTGAAGGCTTTGATGTCATTTTGGGTAATGACCTAGTGCAACCTGCCAGGCAGGTCAAGCTAGCCCTAACTTCAACAACAGTGTTGACAGCAAGTAGGGAAAAGGAGACAGGTGTTTCAGCATGTGCGGTGACGCATGCGCGTGGAAGGGAAGCAGAGAGGGAGATAGATATCTCCGAAACCTTCCTAGGGGAAGAGTCAGAGACAGGGCAGGACAGTGAAGTACCTAGCCTGGGATTAGAGGGGAGTATAGAGGCAGATGCCAGTACAGGCGTCCCAGAAGTCAGAGACGGAAGTCAGAGACAGGCGTCAAAGATAGAAATCAGAGACAGAAGTCAGAGACAGAAGTCAGAGAAAGAAGTCAGAGACAGAAGTCAGAGACAGAAGTCAGAGACAGAAGTCAAAGACAGGAGTCAAAGACAGAAATCAGAGACAGAAGTCAGAGATAGAAGTCAGAGACAGAAGTCAGAGACAGAAGTCAGAGACAGAAGTCAGAGACAGAAGTCAGTGACAGAATTCAGAGACAGAGGTCACAGACAGAGATCAGAGATGGAAGTCAGAGACAAAAGTCAGAGACAGGAGTGCTTCACTCCGTTTGTGTCAAAGGGACAGATGGAATCTGTGGTGCTTGAGGCTCTCCAGACTGGTGAGAGTGGATATGAGAGAGGGAAAGATAGATTTCTGCCATGTGGGGTGGGGATGCAGTCCACCCTGAAAAAGTGGACAAATTCAGAGGTCATAGTGGAGAAGGGAGACGTGTGTGTGAGAAAAGAAGTAGAGAAAGAAGACAAGGCAATTGAGATGCCGCATTTGTGTTCGTCAGCCCCTGTTGATGGTGATGCTTACGTTGTGAATTGTGAGCAAGAGCAAATGGTAGTCAAGCCAGCAAGCTGTGAGATGTATGCTGGTTGCTCAAGGTTGAAGGTGGAGGGAGAAGACGAGGATGTGAGAGAGGAAGACTGCAAGATGGAGGACAAGCCTGAGTCTTGTGTAGATACTAGTGTGGAGTTGACAGTTTCCATAGAGGACTACAAGATGAAGGTCAATACTGAGTCTAGTGTGAAGTTGACTGGTACAGTAGAGAAGAAGGATGGAAAGGGAGGTGTGCATTTGCAAGCCAGGGCTGAGTCCAGTGTGATCACAGGTGGCAGGTGGTCAGTGTGCATTGCTGAATGTCTGGACAAAGGGAAACAAAGAGTGAGAAAATTGTATGAATGGAAGAAAAGGAAAAAAAAAAGTTTGAACCCGGAGGGAATGGTCCCATAGGAATGAGAAAATGGATGTGTCTATCTGACTAGACCTACAGAACAAGCTATGACCGACTATGACTAAAGACATGTGTATCCTGTAGCAGGTAAAAGCAAACCTGTGTGTCTCCTCCTGTTTTCACTTTTCTCCTTCGGTTTTTGCATGTTACTGTATTGATGTATTCACCTTGAATAGTGATTAGGATATATGTACGGTCAGAGAATGTAATAACGTTCATGAAGTAGACAGATGAGTTGTTGTTTAGTCATTTGTTCATGTATCGTGAATTCCAAATCCCCTGGAATTCACGACTTTAGGGGTGGAGATGTGACGAGTGGAGATATTTTAATGTTAATTTAGACAGTTCATAGGAAGATATGTGAGAGCCAGCCGGTCTCAAATAACGGTAGTTGTAATAGAGTCAGCCATGCCTTGTGAGAGAGATAGCATATCTCTTTTTCCCCAATAGTGGATGGATTCCGTCATCTGGCGGACGACGTCATTTTGAAGGAGAATGCGACGTCATCAGGAGTGGAGCAGGGAATTGATTTCCAATATGAGAGAGGACGGACGGACATAGAATTGCGGAGATAGA
>JAWQFJ010027157.1:7500-10000 GCA_034096865.1 Theodoxus fluviatilis
AGTGCTACAAGTAGCCCCTCTCGCCCGAGCTGTTGACCTGCCGCCCCGGAGATGGCCCTTACCGGAAAGGGGTGGTAACTCCCACAGTCGCGGTAGGTGGCCTGCTGAGATTATCACGACATTACCCTCTCCGATGGGGGTCAGGTAAACGCCGTCCACCGCCGTCAATATTTGATTAGCGGGTACCCATTAATGCTCCTCAAAAGGTCTATTGATCGCAAGGGTCAGTGGGCGCCGCAGTAGCAGTTTTCCATACAAGCACAACTGGGTCAGCATAACCTCCACCCCCTACCCCCTACTACCCCTCATTCCCCCTACCGTGCGTCTTCCTCTCTGTGTTTTGTCTCGTCCACTCTTTTCCAGGCATTTGCAGTTGCTCTTCTCATTGCAGCCTCTGCCTCTCTTCACATATGGAATCCAGATTATGAGGTCTGAGTTTCTCCGTCAGTACTTCCCGTCTTTCGTCTGCGCCTGATTAAATAATTCATTGTTTATTAGTCTCAGGTAAACGTGTCATCATTTATTTCCTTCTGATGGGGTTCCCCATTCTTAACTAGACGAATCACTACGCGGCAGTCTGTTTGACGAGTTACGTATTGCATATGAATAGATAGCCTGCGAACTTGCTCGAAGTTCGGTAGTTCGGTCAAACTGAGGTTTTGTTTCCTAACTGACTGTAATGTTATGCAGACGTCACGTCCCGAACCAAGCAGCCCGAACCAAGCTGCCAGAACCAAGCTGCCAGAACCAAATTGCCAGAACTTGGCTAACCTCCTTCGACCCACATTTCGACTTAAATAATGTAACAATATAAATGAGCTATTGGTGTATTCCACATATGGCTTTGATAATAATTATTTGGTTACAGTTTCGTTGTATGTCAATAGTTCTTCCAATGAGCGTTTGGCATGCAAACCGAAGGGGGGAAAATGGCGCGCAACATTTGTTTGCTTGTGTCACACAAAACAACAAGCTTTCAGGTGCGAAAGAGTTCTCTCTGACTAGCCAATCAGAGCGAAGATGCACGGTGGTTCTCACTACATGGTCTGGAAATTTCAAATCTGGTTCCTGGATCCATTCGAAGCTAGATTGCAAGCCGTGGGTTTGTCCAATTAAGACACTACGATGCACGAACCTAGTTCGCCGATCCTTCCGAATCTGGATTGCGGGCCGAGAGTTCGAACAGTTAAGAACAACCTTAAAGGTGCTTGTTTTAAATTGGAACTTTTTACGTCATTTGCGGTGCTTGAGCGGCACAGGTTTACCTCCCGGTCATCAAACTACATTATTTGTCCACTCTAGTCTAACGCCATTTAAACTGCCCTGAGTCTGCAACCAGTCTATAAATGAACGTTCCAAAGGTTACCATCCCCCTTTCCCCCTTCAAACTATTTTGCACGACAGCCCTCACAGGTTTCCAATCTTACTCCATGGTGGGAAAAACCAATGTGAGTCAAGTACTTCGCTCAAGGATGCAACGCTACAATACGAGCAACTGGGAACACGAAATTAACTAGGGTGAGATAAATGGAAGAAGTTCCGACTTCTTGAAAGTGATTTTGGGGTTTGCCAAGTACGAAGTAGACTGCGGTGATCGTGCTCTTCCAAGTCCAGTTTATCCTTCCATGACGTAGGTTGAATTTGCGCCCTGACTGGTTATATAAGATCGCTCTTTCGTATGGAAGTCGAGGAGAATCGAGGCCGGAGACAGAGGCACATGACATTACTACTAGTATCGTATAGATCAAAAGAGGCCTAGCGTACGCCACCTGGTATGCAACAATCCCAGAACGCAATTAAGTTGGCTGTGTCATTTTGACCTTCGCTCACTTGGAAACCACGCCCAGTTAGAGAACACCTTTAGCCGCACGTGGCTTCCGTTGGATAGCAACAAAGCAGAAGAATTTCAGAGGAAGCCTCAAGACGTGCCTTTTCCGCCAAGCGCGTCTTGCTGACTAGGGGACCCTAGTCGACCCCTACCAGAGACATCCTCGAACTATGGAAAATTCGTGACATTTTTTGAGTGTGTGCATGCACCACTGAGCAGCCTTTGGGCTGGAAGTGCGCGCAATATAAATACATTACATGTACATACATACATACTTGGCTATTGTGTCCCACTGTTCCGCCGTGCAAGGCAACTATTAGGCAGAACATTTATGCAGTGCAGTTTGAAGATGAGCTTCACCTCTTCAGAAAAGACATGCACATCGAGCGGATTTTTGTCCACATCTCCCGACGTTACTACTGCAGTATATCCGTAAATAATGAGATGAAGAGGCGTTTGTTTTCATCAGAAACACCGCGCACACGCGCGCACGTATGCACGTATGCGTGCGCAGACCCACATAAGCAGGGCCAGGGTAAAATGAACATTAATGGACGACGGGGAATACAGGTGATGATGAGTGGGAGACAGAAGGTGGCGAAAGACAGGTAGTAGGGGGTGGGGTGGAGGTTATGGAGGAGGGACAGCCAATTCAGTGAGATGATCACAGTG
>JAWQFJ010027157.1:12500-17500 GCA_034096865.1 Theodoxus fluviatilis
TGATAGAGAGCGTTGGTGATAGAGTTGGTGATAGATAGAGTTGGTGACAGAGGGAGAGCGTTGGTGACAGAGAGCGAGCGTTGGTAATAGCGTTGGTAATAGAGAGCGTTGGTGATAGTTGGTGACAGAGGGAGAGCATTGGTGACACAGAGAGAGCGTTGGTAATAGAGTTGGTGATAGAGAGCGTTGGTGATAGCGTTGATGATAGAGAGCGAGCGTTGGTGATAGAGGGCGTTGATGATAGAGAGCGTTGGTGATAGAGAGCGAGCGTTGGTGATAGACAGGGTTGGTTATAGAGAGCGAGAGTTGGTGATAGAGAGGGTTGGTTATAGAGAGCGAGCGTTGGTGATAGAGAGCGTTGGTGATAGAGAGCGAGCGTTGGTGATAGACAGGGTTGGTTATAGAGAGCGAGAGTTGGTGATAGAGAGCGTTGGTGATAGAGAGCGTTGGTGATAGACAGGGTTGGTTATAGAGAGCGAGAGTTGGTGATAGAGAGCGTTGGTGATAGACAGGGTTGGTTATAGAGAGCGAGAGTTGGTGATAGCGTTGATGATAAAGAGCGTTGGTGATAGAGAGCGAGCGTTGGTAATGGAGAGAGTTGGTGATAGCGTTGGTGATAGAGAGTGTTATTGATAGAGAGCGTTATTGATAGACAGCGTTGGTGATAGAGAGCGTTGTTGATAGAGAGCGTTGGCGATAAAGAGCGTTGTTGATAGACAGCGTTGGTTATAGAGAGCGTTGGTGATAATCAGAATGAGACCATGAAAAGCAACATCGTGTCTGTCGTGTCGTGTCAAGACGCGATACTATAGGAGGGGAAAGTAGGTAAGTAAAGAAAGGCACGATGAGTGAACAAGCGATGATTGTCTAAAATCTGTATGCATAATCGTATGATTGTTTGAGTGCATGCGTGTGCGTATCTGTGATTGTGCGGTGAGTGCATATGTGCGCATTTGTGTACGTGAATACGTGCGTGCGTGCGTTTGTGTGTGTGTGTGTGTGTGTGTGTATGTGTGTGTGTGCGCGCGCGCATGCGAACACCTACTATACGTGTTCATGCGAGCTCGCATGTGTTTCTATAACATGTACGCGTATACGGGTGAGTGTATGTACCCTCATGTAAGTGCATGTGTATAAGAGGGACATACAGCCAAAAAGGCAGAATCGCCTACGCACATTCGCGCGCATTAATATACACATACATTTATACACACACACACACACACTGATTACAATACATCAGACATTTGTTATGACAGCAACGGAGGACAAGAATACGGGCATGGCCGAAAGAGTCATTCACACATTCATAGAGGCAGACATTTTTACACACACATGCACGCATTGGCACGCGCGGGCACACACACACACACACACACACACTCACACACACACACAGCACACACGCACGTACCTTGGATACATTTGTTGAATGTAGGTAATACGGTTGGGTTTTGTTGTGTGTTTTTTTACAGGGAAAAGCATTGGAAGTTTGCCATGACAGCGAAGTATAACACAGAATGGAGCATGGGCGAAGTGGGGGTGGGGATGGGTGGGGGCTGGGGGTGAGTGGGGGGTGGGAGTGAGTGGAAGGGTGAGGGAGAGTGAGAGGGTGGGGGTGAGAGGGGGGTGGGAGGGGTTGGGAGAGGGCAGGAATGGGGTGAGATCATGAAGATCAATGCCAGACGTGATGGACATAAGAGTACACTGCATTGGACTTCGTGACGGAGGATACGTCGTGGGATGGGGGTAGGGGGTGGGGGGTGGGGGGTAGGGGTGGGGGATTGGGCAGGGGATAGTGAAAGACGGTGAAGTGGGCTTTAATGAGAACTACACTGAACACGTGACAGACGATAGCGATGTAACAACTGAAGCTGGCGAGAACAGACAGGGTGAAATAGGGGGCTGGTTAGTGGAGTAGACGATGCAAAGTTAGGGGATGGATCACGGGATAGAGTGTCAAAGTAGTGTGAAGGGGTGAGGGGGCTGTATGTGAGTTGTGGGGTGGATGTGGGATGAAGATAGGACGGGGAAGTATGGGTGGGACGGTGAGGTGTGGCAAGGACGAATGATGGTGTGATGGGTGGGTGTGGGTTGGGGGAATGGGTGGTAGGGTACAGGTGAAGATGAGGTGGAGGGTGGGGTCGGTGCAAGAGAACAGAAACTGAGAAAGGCAGAGGTGTGGGCAGTGACTGATAGACCATGGTCCTGGATCCGGCTCTCCTGGGAGAGGGCCGCCAAGACTAATGGGCGACTAGGCCCCTCAGTACCACACCATGGAGACACCTGCGTCAGGGCAGACATCCATCAGAGCGCAAGGCCGCTATATAAACGTCCATCCAAACCGAGTTCAAGGTCAGGGCCATTCTGACTGGCAAGAACGTGCTCGGAACTTGTGTGAGAGATGTCACTATTAGAGGCCTATTATGACCTTGTTATTTACTGTGAGGTCTACTGAAACAGCTCTACAGTTCTGCCTTTTATGGTGGAACTGGCAGCGATTACAAGATGTATTAGTTGTAGCGATATGAACATGCCAAGATGATGTGATAGATGGGGAGATGGAAAAAGTCACATATATATAGCACAAACACTATTACAGCACCACGCTGATGTCATAACTGCTCAACGTTGTTAGAGAAGCAATTTCTAAATGGAATATCAAACAAGGCACATAAAGACACCACAACGACGTCATATCAACGTAATTAGCAGAACTTGAAAAGAACATAACTAGCACTCCAAAGTAAAATCATGACGTCATTACGCCATATGAACTACGTAGTGAGCCGGTAAGCCACATTTATGGTACATGTATTTGAGGGAAATACTCACAAGAAACGGAGCTCTGGACAATGTCATGTCAAGGTCATAAATACGTCAAGAATGGGAGAGGGGAGAAGAAGCGTCCCATTTTCGAAGTATGTTTTGCTGGAACATGAAGGAAGAACTCTACAAATCGAGGGAATCTAGTGCAAAAGACAGGCAGTCATCACGCCATCTTTATTTGTTGTTAAAATCTCTGCCAGAATGAACTAGAATGTCCCAGAATATACAAGACAACCACATGACAGCCGTGCGCACGCGACGTCCATACGGTTCCTTTCTCGGACGAGGAGCTTTCCAGTACATTTTATAGCGATTCATCCCCCTTCTCAAGCGGACAGAGACGCACGTTCAGTCTTTACAACTGTCTAAAAGCCCATTCTTCATCATGTTAATGTATACGCACTTTTATCTACCGAGATCCTCTTCCATTGTTGTTCCGAGCATTCAACAACAAATAAACTGACAACAACGAATGATTTCAGTGTCTTGAGAGCTCACGGGTACGAAGTAGGTATTCACTTAGTCATCAGAACTGCAACAGCACCATCACAATCCTTTCTTTCGTCACGTATAATTATCCTTTATACTTTATCTGCCTGCCTGTACTTCGCGTCCTTTCACGCGAGTCAAGAAGAGAATTGACAACGACCATAATTCTTCGGCGCGCACGCAATCCTATGTAGGCATGGGTCTACGAAGAGCTTCAGTGATAAGACTGACGTCGTCGGCATGGAGAGTTACCTCCCCTGCGAAGTCAGCAGGTACGACGAGGGGGAGGCGCACTTGGCACGATGGGCGCTGCACGCAACATTCCCCGGTCACGTGATCCTGTGGTCAGACGAGAGCTAGGGGGAGGAGGGTCGGTTGAGGTTCGGTCAGAGATAGGAACGGAGTGGATCGAGAGGCCGAGAATGGTCGGAATAACAATGTAAGGGCGATTCAAGTGCTGTACAATCGATGTGCACTACCAGAAAGCAGCAGATGTCACGTGTTTGCTCTCTCACACCACGTGATCTGAACTATCCTCGCCTAAGAAATATCCTCATCTCCACCCTTTGACCACCTTTAACCAATGGCAACACACTTCAGTTATTGATGGGGTACAAACTGTTCTTGTCTCCGCGAGACACCGCCCGTGCGAAATACTGATTAATAAAAATGTTTACTGCATGCCTAGATGAGTGGAAGCAATTTACGTGGTAATCGTGAGGAAAAAATCAAACAACCAGTCAAATCAAGTTAGACAGGGCTTTCATTCAGTCTTAGCGAAGCCCTCATGTTGGCATTAGTCACGTGATGCTATGGGCGGGGCATAAAGGAAAGGTCTTTTGCATTTCGTGCACGAACGTTTCCTTGCTCCCGCCCACCTCAACTTCCGCATCAGTGCATCCTGCGCCCCAAGTCCTAACTGCCCCCTGTACGCACCATATGTCCAGACCAGCAATCTGGCACTCAGCAACAATCGTCAATTAATGTCGTTAGGCCTCCTGCTAATACTCAAAATGGTAGCCATTGCGGCAGATCCCATACGCCCCTAGAGCCCCAGTAACACTAACTGCCATCTTTTATCAGACCACTTCCGCTCTCTTCGTCCAGTGTGCTCCTCCTGTTGCTATCAACATATCTGCATTTGGCATAATAGAATTTTGCTATCAGCGTTACTGATCGAGTGGCATTGAGGTATGATTGGCACACGACCAGAAGTCCTTTGATCTATTTCTTTTATCAAACACAAGCGTGCGTGCGTGCGTGCGTGCGTGTGCGTGTGCATGTGTGTGTGTGTGTGTGTGTGTGTGTGTGTGTGTGTGTGTGTGCCTGTCCGTCTGTCTGCCTGCCTGCTTGCCTCTCTCTCTCTCTCTCTCTCTCTGTCTGTCTCTCTCTCTCTATCTCTCTCTCTCCCTCTCTCTCTCTCTCTCTCTCTCTCTCTCTCTCTGTCTCTCTCTCTCTCTCGCTCGCTCTCTCAATCTCTCTCTCCAACATAAACATGTTAGCTATACATAACAATCAAACACAGCTGACCAAGCACTTTCCTTCCCCATTTTACTATTTCACCTGTCCCTGCATTTTCATTGCAAAGTACCACCTTTCTAACCCATAGAGTTTGGGGTAAGAATAGACCCACCGCGTCACCCTACGCGATCTTGAAAGGCGAATAACTAGGAGAATTGAAA
>JAWQFJ010027157.1:22500-25000 GCA_034096865.1 Theodoxus fluviatilis
GGCAGCGGAAGCTGATGGTTGGAGCATAGTAGTGGTGGAGAGAGAGAGTGAGAGTGAGAGACGGGGTCTGATAGCTTACCGCTGGCAGTAACGGCGCCAGGAAAGGTAGGAATGGCGGTTGAATTGAAGGGTAATAGTGACGAGGGGTTACGAAGGAGTGGGGGATGGGGAGTAGTCACGTAGTGGCGAGGAGGAGAGGGATGGGGTGGGGGATGAGTCTGCAGTAAATAGGACAGATGCTACGGTTGCTGTGGCGTTGGCAAAGAAGGGCGCATTCAGTATCATCAGGTGTCAGAGAAAATGTTGGCACAGCGCAGACCACACACAACAGATTGGCGGGGATAGGCAAAGGTGATGAGCTGAATGACCTGCGCTGTTGTCAGCTGTGGGGTCGATTGCGAGGTCGAGTGTAGGGCTGATTACATTGTCCCCTGCATGGCCATTCTCTGTAGTTTCCAGTGTGACCTCTTGCAGATCAACTCCCAAATCGAAACTGGCCCTTTGTGTGGTCAGCCAAATAATCATTTGTTGGTCAGGTGTGGCGCCAATTTGACCCCATCTGGACCAGTTGCAGGCCGTTCATTTTATCTATTGTTTGTTTATTTGTGTGGCGATTCGTACGTTGGTTTTATTAGCTCGTTTACTGCAATATGACCCTTTACACTGTCATTTTTTTCCAATCTTGTTATCTTATGAATATCTTGTCATGTACATGTAGTTACTGCTTTGGTTCATTGTGCTGTCATTTGTTCAGCCAAACATGTTGATAGTTTAATGACCGTTGTGCAGCCGGCTTCATGGTTTGGCAGTATAATCAAGTGTGCTTATGTGCCCAGTAGTGTACCTACCTGTAGTTACTTAGGTGTCTCTGTGGGACCAGCTCTGTATCTAGTCACGCTGTACCCATGTATGTCTAAGTGTGCTGTTAACTCTGCAAAAAGTTGCAGTCTTTACGTACGTAAATGCGTGTCCTTTGTGTAAATACATGTAGGATGCATTCTAAAACTGGAGTGACTGATTGCCACGTAACTAGCAGCACTATTTCTCTACGTGACTAACTGTTGCACGTTCTGTGACGCCGCGTCTTGCTTGAGTAAATGTGTGGCCAAATGTGTGATGAGGTGCGCTGTTGAAAATATGTGACAGCCGGTATGCTAGTTATGTTAGAAGTTACACTGTTTCTCTCTATGTGTTAGCAATTCTGTAACTCCATGCACTCTTAGCGTGAGCAATAGTATGGTGAGTTGCGTTACTGGATGTGCTGATAGTTCGTGGGAGTGACAGATTTCCTAGTTGTCAAACAATGCGACAGGTTGGTTGCAAAGCCAGTTGCAAGGCCAATATTTAATAATAATAATAATACAGATTACTTAAACGCACATACCTTCCCTAATAGGCAAGCTCATGCCGTTTACGATGAAAAGTCCACACTCATACAAAGCATTCCAACACTCGCACACTGTATAGTTGAAATAAAGAAGAGTTAAATACAATACAATTAATTAACATAGCAGGCAATAAACAAAACACGAAACATAGAAGAGGCGCATTGTGAAGCACCTCACTGGTCGTCAGGAAAGACTGACCGGAACAGGTGTGTCTTAAGGGAGGTTTTGAACTGGGACATGGAATCAGAGTGACGGACAGGGAAAGGTAGGCTATTCCACGTTCCATTTCCACAGTGCATAGCAACAGTGCCAGTAGGGTACTGCCGGCTGTGCAGTCAGGTATCAGCAAGACGACGTCCATTCATGCTGGCCTTGATGTGGCACCATGCTCCATCTGCCCAGTGTCCGTCTGTTCCTGCCCTGTGTCCTCTCTTGATGAAAGTCATCAGCATGTAATCCTACTGGCGTTCTCTCTATTTGTCTGTCTGTCAGCCTGCCTGCTTGCCTGCCTGCCTGCCTGCCTGCCTGTCTGTCAGCCTGCCTGCCTGCCTGCCTGATGTCTGTCTGTCTGTCTGTCTGTCTCTTTCAGTCAGTCAGTATGTTTATCTGCCTCTCTCTCTCTCTCTCTCTCTCTCTCTCTCTCTCTCTCTCTCTCTCTCTCTCTCTCTCTCCCTCCTTCTCCACCCACCCCACCTCAACCCCATTCCCACTGTTTGATTACATATTTGTGCTTCAAACGTGTCCTCTCATTGCCTTGCACAGCAGGCGACCAAAGTATTCTTTCCGTCATTTTAGGTTGTAATTGGTCGCACCCACATAACTCTACCATACTTAAGGGAGTGCAAAAAGGAGCAGCAGCATAAGGAGCAGGATGAGGAGTAAGAAAAGCAGCAGAAGCAAAAGCAAAGGTAAATTTAGTTATGCTGACCCTCTGAACTACTGACATCGTATGAGAAAGCAGTGAGGTAAAAAGGTGAAGTTGAGAAGGGAGAGTGAAGCGCAATGCTATTGTGGTAGAATAAAAAAGGGGCGGGGAAGGGGGGGGGGGGGGGGTCGAGGAGTGATTGTGGGATGTGGTTAGGGGTGAAGGGGTCAAGAAACAGGCTGGAAGC
>JAWQFJ010027159.1:0-10000 GCA_034096865.1 Theodoxus fluviatilis
TCTCTCTCTGTGTCTCTCTCTGTGTCTCTCTCTCTGTCTCTCTCTCTCTCTCTCCCTCTCTCTCTCACTCTCTCTCTCTCACTCTCTCTCTCTCTCTCTCTCTCTCTCTCTCTCTCTCTCTCTCCCACCCACCATCTTACTCTCATTCTCTCTTCCCTTCCTCCCCTTTTCCCAGCTCCCCTCCCACCCTCTCTCTCTGTCTCTCTCTCTCTGTCTCTGTCTCTCTCTCTGTCTCTCTCTGTATCTCTCTTTCTCTCTCTCTCTCTCTCTTACCACATTTGAATATTTTGCCTCAAGGGCTGAATGTAAGTAAGAAAGGCAATACTGCCTAATTCACTACCCTTGTAAAATAAAGTTCGTTCGTTCGTTCTGTCTGTCCTGACTTAAGCGCAACAACTTGGTACTGGTAGTCTGTTGGCTTGGCCTAATGGCAGTGAATCGAGAATAAACTTGGCAGAAATAGACCTTAAGTATCCTAAAATGTACAAGACCACTCAAATTTCATGAACTATCATCCATTTTTATACAATTTACAGTGCAAAATATGAAGCGAGGGAGTTTACAGAAAAGAACGTTATAATTCCTTTACAAACACGTAGTAACGTCAGTTGCCAAATGAATGGCTCAGATGGTAAAGCGCTGGACAATTGTAACGTTAGGTCATGCGTGAACGGATTCGAATCCGCGCTGAAACTTTTTTCGAACCCGACTTGTTTTTTGTGTTTTTGTGTGTGTTTTTCCCCCCCTCTTTTCTCGAGAGATTGCGGGTTTGAACCCAATTTTTTGTGTGTGCCAAAACCTGGAGGTTCAGCGCCAGCGGTTTTTATTGACCCATTTCGTGGTGTTTGGTCACTTCCCATGTCGGATCGAAATATAGACGATTGAATTTGGACGTCTCTTATGCCGTTGCATGGAGATGGAATTTCCACCATCTCTCAGATTTTATGTGCCTAGGTTTGATCGAGCAGAAGAGTTTGATACACTGACCTGATTTCACGCTTCTTCAGCCTGCACTCCTATCTCATCAGCATATGTGTAGGCAGACGTGCAGGCCACACAGTGCAGGTGATCCTTGTACAGAAAAACGAGTGTAAAGATGTTATAAACCATGCGCTCAGAGACTTCGCTTTGTAGTCATGATCAGACTGTTTGTAGAATCAGTAAAGGTGCCGTGCTCCTAGTGAGCTGCTGGTGTCGACGCAGTACAGATGTGTACATGGAAATGTGTACAGGGGGATCTATCATTGACAAGCCAAGTCCTGTGCCAAGTACGACGGCATAAGTCATCTGATTAACATGAATGTTGAAACTCTGTGTTTAAAATCCTTCACGTTTTTGCGCATGACTTACTATTGTGAAAAGTTGTGCTAAATGTGATCAATTCTCTGTGAAATGATACTTTTAATTTACATTATTTGCCTTCAAATGCTTCATAGCTTGTGAATACAGCTCAAGTTTGCGAATAGTATTTGTAACATGACGCGATATATTGACAGAAGTTACTCACGCGTATTAATGGTAGCTTGAAACGAAGTTGAATTCATGTGCAATGTGAGGTTTCCGCTAATGTCGTTCCTTATCATTCCTGGAAGAGACATTCTAATGACGGTGAGTCCTTTAAACTTTGAAAACCCCTTTCCCGATAGAATGGAAAGATCACAATGGGAGGGAGAACCGATGACGTATCATTCGATCATGATTCCCGCCATTTCCTCGATAAAGATGCATCAAGTTTCAATTTCAGTTCATATACGTCACATTTTAAAATGTTCATATGTAACAGGTAGCAAGAAATAGACATAAATCAAACAGTAAGTCATTGTTTGTCTGTAAGCATATGTAGTAAAAGAGTATTCGATTGCTTTTTGTTCGAGGCTTACAAATCGTTTGAAATGATCAGCTATGTAAGATATGCAAATTAAATGACTGACATTATATAGTATTAACTTATCTTGAGAGAGAGAGAGAGAGAGAGAGAGAGAACGAGTTTATTGAAAAGGCCAAGAGAGGGAGAGAGAGGGAGAGAGAGAGAGAGAGAGAGAGAGAGAGAGAGAGAGAAAGAGAGAGCGAGGGAGAGAGAGAGCGAGAGAGAGAGAGAGATAGATAGAGAGAGAGAGAAAAAAAACAACTTTGAAGTATTATCGACAAGACCATCGGTCCATAGACAAAGGGGGTAACAAAATCAAACATAGAACAATAATTGAAAATCGCACAATCTTCATAACAACAAAAATGCAGATACTTTTACTGGACATCGAGCTGTGCGAGTTTGTCCTGATCAGATGGTGATGAAGTATCCACACACCTCTAGACGGCACAAATTAGCTAATACAAACCATGAAAGTAAAATAAACGACTGGGGGAACAATAAAAAGAAAGAAAGAAAAAGTGTCTTAAGGCCTTCACTCCACCGCAACTGTTTACATGTCTGTGGGAAACACAAATACAGTAGCATGATGGTGAAACGTCTTTCACAGCCACCCAGGTATCCACTCTGATGGTAACCCCCCCTTAAAAAAACAACAACGCACTCACACCACAACCCCTCCCCCCCCCCCCCACCCCCACCCATAAACACACACACACAAACACACACACACACACACACACACACACACACACACACACACACACACACACATACACACTGCACATCCATGTGGCGGTGGAACCTCCATGCGAAAATAGCACAAAACCTGCAACAACCAATGCAAGTCGAACAAACAACTGAAAAGGCATTGAGAGACTTTCACCCCAGAACGCTTAGCATTCGTAAATGACACAAATACATCCAAAGAGGCGTGTATCCGGTCTAATTAGGTATCTACGCTCTGGGGTGAAAGAAAAATGGTGCAGACAACGGTTAGCAGAATAGACTTATAATCATAGCACGGCTGAAATACTGGCATATTTTAGACAGATTACAATGAAAGCAAAGCAGGGGGCTACAGCAATACTTGGACAATGTCGCAGGTGTGTGTCCAGGGTGGCCAGTCCTCGCAAAACAGTCAGCAGAATGCCACATGCTTGCGAGAATGGCAGGAGAGAGAGAGAGAGAGAGAGAGAGAGAGAGAGAGAGAGAGAGACAGACAGACAGACAGACAGAGAGAGACAGACAGAGAGAGACAGAGAGAGAGACAGAGACAGAGACAGAGAGAGAGAGAGGGAGAGGGGGAGGGCAGAGGGAGAGAGAGACAGAGACATACAGACAGACAGACAGACAGGCAAGCAGGCAGGCAGGCAGGCATACAGGCAGGCAGGAAGGCAGACAGGCAGGCAGGCAGGCAGGCAGGCAGAGAGACAGACAGACAGGCAGACAGACAGACAGAGAGACAGGCAGGCAGGCAGGCAGACAGACAGACAGACAGACAGACAGAGAGACAGGCAGGCAGGCAGACAGACAGACAGACAGACAGACAGACAGACAGACAGACAGACAGACAGACAGACAGACAGACAGACAGACAGACAGACAGACAGACAGACAGACAGACAGACAGACAGACAGACAGACAGACAGACAGACAGACAGAGATGGGCAGACAGAGACAGAGAGATGAAAAGATAACTGAAAGCTGAACGATTATCTCAACAATTGTACTCACCCTCATTTCATAGAGTTCCATTCCATCAACATCCACCCTCCGACAAAAACGTATTAACCAACGTGCACACGAACAAACACGCAGTCCACCATACCCAATGCCTCATTGTGGGGCTCTCTAGCCGAGCAGATACAGCGTTTGACCTGCTGTCGCTTGCAGCTAACGGGTGCGGTGTTCAAAGCTTCGCAGATCCCAGAGTCGCATCCTTGGGCAAGGTGCTTTACCCACTTTGCCTCTCCTGCTCAGAAGTAAAACCGGTCACTGGGTGCTTCACCCACTTTGCCTCTCCTGCTCAGAAGTAAAACCAGACACTGGGTGCTTCACCCACTTTGCCTCTCCTGCTCAGAAGTAAAACCAGACACTGGGCTCTGCACTCACTTTGCCTCTCCTGCTCAGAAGTAAAACCAGACACTGGGCTCTGCACAGCGGCGACCGGGGGTGACATTTCCCCAAGAGAACTTCCTCGAAAAAGACAAAAATGAAGATCATCATTGTCATTATCGTTATCATTACAATCATCGACAGGCAAACGCATACACTTCTGGCCAAGCAATCCCATAGAAATGAAGCAGACAGCCTGGTAGCTGAGCAACCCTACTTCCATCCACCCAACAAACAAAAGCAAGCGTGCAAGCAAACTATCGCGCGAGGAAGCATATAAGCAAAGAAGCAAGCAAGCAGAAAATCAGTCAGCCAGCCGGCCGGCCAACCGATCAATCAATCGAGCATGCAAATACGAAAGTAAGCAAGCTAGCAAACAAGCAAGTAAGCGAGCAACCAAACAAGTAAGTAAGCAAGCTAGCTAGCAAACAAACAAGTAAGCGAGCAAGCAAGCACGCAAGCAAGCAAGCAAGTAAGTGAGCAAACAAACAAACAAACACATATCATTGCATATACAAACAGTCACATAAATGAGTGCACGCGTGTTTATGTACATGTGTACAACAACACAAATATATTTGTAGGCGAGCGCACGCAAATAAATTTAAGAGTACTTGCTATGATCGTCACACAAAAAACCATGTGTATATCATTACTAACTAACCATAAATACACCCGTGTGAACACAAATATGAAGAAATTAACACAGACACACGCACACGCACACACACACACACACACGCGCGCGCGCGCACTCTCGCGCACACACACGCACAAACACACCGAAATACACACAAGCTCGAGGACGCACGCAAAAGTGCATACTTGTCTGACTCATGACCTTTCTCTGTCACTACGTGTGCATGTGTGATTTATTGCGTCAGGTTGTAACTGACGACCAGGTCTTGGCAAACAGTTAGCAGTAATTTGTTGCAAACGCGGCAGACCGGCAGACAGGCAGGTAGACACTCAGACGGAGGAACGAACGTTAAAACAGTCAGCAGAGACGGAAGTGGCTCAAAGTGTATTGACAGAGCTCTTAGGTTCGCAGGGCGCTAAAATGCATAGTTGCCCAGAAAACATCAATGTCGTGTATCTTCCCACATCGTTTTAACCCTTCAGTCCTCTGGGGGTTCAGGTGGCCTCGCTCAAAGAAAGGTTTTAGCATTCTGTGAACCCGAGTCAGTAGTGACTCTGGTACAGTTCGCAATGAATGCGTAATAGACTTGACCCTTCGCATGACAGCATTGCGCCAAAAATAGTTCGTTCTGATACTATTTTTCTCTTAACTTTTTGCAGAAATCATTCATATGTCAAAACTGGTTTCCATTTCAACACAAACATTTTATTGTATCGAATAAACGCCTGTTTATTGCCTAAACAAAAGTAAGTTATGAGTTTTGTGTGAAATAGTCTTAGAACTACTTGAACGACGTATGTCAGGGAGCAGATCGGCTATCCCACAAGCCACTCGTGTGACCTCCATTTGCATATTTCGGACGAACACCTTCCATCAAGTGATGTCAACTGTGTTAGAGACACTTTCGCCGGTAGGCGAAGTCTCTAGTGGACTAGAATGGGTTTTTAGTTGACCTCTTGACGCCAATTTGCATGATCTATCAAAGTTCGGGAGCGAAGTAGATCTTATCCATTCCGGCACAAAAAAGCAGTTGCCAAACTATTATAAAAGGAGTATGTAACATTTACTGGGATAAATGTTTACTTAGGTCAGTGAAAGCAATATCTACTTCTGCCAGGTCGTCATCCACAAAGTGAATGAAGTCAGTGATTCAGTAGCCCAACTTACTGCTGCTGTTGTAAATCGTCATGCGCAGTGGACATCAGCTTCAGTATGATTAAACCCTTTTGGGCCTAGACAAGAACGATACCACAACACTCACAAAACGAAGAATCGATCTATTTCGACTATTCCGCTGAATCCTGTAGCACTGCATTTAATGTTAGAAGTTACGATTAGACACAGTTTTGTTTCTACTTTTCCTGGATATGTAGTCAAAGGACTAAAACAAGAAAGAAATGGTCAATCTTCCTGCCAACTCAACCAAAGATGTCACCTCCGAGAAGTAAGGGTTAATCGAGCATCATGCGCCGTGCACTGAACATTTTTTTAAAAGCGCAATATGACGAAGAGTTCAGAGGGTCCAAAACCGACGATGCTGCATTTCTCATAACCAGGAAATTATCATGATTTTTCCTCCCTCTCTGTCTGATGTCATGGAACGCAACACATCCTCTATCACATGCGCGCGGCACTGAAGTTCCGAGAGGAGATCCGCAGGAAGGATTTCCCGTTGGGGCTTTTTGAAGGAGACCATCGCGCATAGCCCACGAAATCACTCTTGAATCCTGGGTAGACTTCTGGTCTCGCTTTGCTTTCAAGTCGTCCTCATGTTCACATCTTTTGATGAGCAGGTTTGGCAAACATCCATTGGAGCCTACGTGGTTGTGTTTTGAAAAAGTTTAGCACAGGTTTGATTTCTCTCTTAACTCTTGATTCAAACCTTCTCCCCTCAGTTCGCGCTTTCAGACACTTCTCTCATACGTTAGACGATTGGGATCGTTTGATTTCGTGGTCTATTTTCTTTAGCTCTGGCATAGTCTGATTATAGCAGCGATGTTGTTGCATGAGTCACTGACTCAGCAGACGGCTTAAGGGCAGGAGCGTATAAAGGATTTTCCGTTAACTTACTTGCAACCGTCTGTGCTCAAAAGCTTTACTCTTGCAGCTCCCGAGAATCAGAGAAAAAGAGCGATCGATCAAGAGAGAGAGAGAGAGTCAACTGCATTCCCGTTAGTATAAAAACACTTGAGTCATATCTGAACAAGCATTTTTACTCTGAAATATTTTTGGCAAAGTGAAATGTCTTCAAATCGACATTGCGACGAAAAGAGCAGGAAGCAGTGCTTCGCGAAGCAAAGCGGCGATCACCCAAATGAAGTTGAGAAGGAGATTCGACAGACTGTTTATGTAGTGGACGTGTGTGATCTGTTCATGCCGATTCTCTGGTGCTTTGAGTTGGTGGTGCGTGGCTGCCTGGAGATCTAAGAGCAGCTCCAACCGTCAAAGAGTCTCTTCGTGGAGGTCCTAGAGCCATTCTCTACTCTCTGTACTCCATGTTTGCCTTTTTGTTGAACTGTTTCCAGACCATACGTTTCATTCCATACGCTGTCAGTCTGAACGGGAAGGACAGTCAGCTGATGATAGTCCTTGTCCTGGTTTGGATCTTGTTTGCTGAAAGTTTCCTTATTCTCCGCTGTCCCCGGCAAAGAAGGCCACTGATTAACTTCCCCGTTGCCATGAACAAGTACTATAAGAACTAGCAGGGTGACACAAAAAAGTATCATCACCAAAATTCGCATAACTTTCGTAATTTTACTCAGATCTACACAAAACTTTGGTGACATTAGGTCAAGTGTATGTAGCAGACATCCCTAAAGTTTCACATCTGTACTTTAAAAACTCTCTGTGTCACTGGCGATCCAAAATGTGCTCCAAGTGTGCTCCCTGGTGCTGCAAACACACTTGGACCCTCTCGCACTCCTTCCTTGGGATCGCTCTTATGGCTGCTGTGATTGCTCCCTTCAGGTCTGGGATGGTCTGGGGGATGTTTACATACACCCTGTCTTTTAGGTATCCCCACAGATAAAAATCTGGGGGGTTCAAGTCCGGTGAATGCGGCGACCACTCTGGGTCACATCTGCGGCTGATCAGTCGGTCAGGGAAACGCTGCCGTAGCCATCCCTCGCTTCCTCATGTCTTCAGGTGTAAGCTTTTGTTTAATCTGTATTCTGTAAGGATACAAGTGGAGTTCTGAGATCAAAATTCTCCTCACGGACTCCCGGTTGATTCCAAGATCTTGACTTCGACGACGCACAGACTTGCTTGGGCTGCGGGCAGCAGAGTCTCTGACTGCAGCAACGTTGGGTGGTGTCCTTGATGATTTTGGTCGTCCAGAGTGTGATTGTCTGTTAGTGTCTTTACCATTTAGGTTTAGCACAGTCCCATGGGTTCTAAACTTGTTGACCCAACTGTAGATCGTCCTGTGGAGAGGAAATTCCCGACATTCGAACCGTTGTCTGAATTGCAGCTGAGCTGCATGAATAGACTTCAGCCGAAAATATGCCTCGACTATAAATGTCTTTTGCTCAGTGGTCCAAGGCATCTCGAAGTTCTACTTTGGTGCACTCACAGAGCAAGGCTTCTTCTTGATGAATTGAAAAAATTTAAAGAATTGATGGAATATTTCAAAAGTTATTCAAGTTTAGGTGATGATACTTTTTTGTGTCACCCTGTACTATGAGATACGTTAAGGAAATGAATAGCAGTCGGAAAAGACCAACAATTTTCAAAGTATTCGTTAGTATGATGACGTTCATCTTGCAATTTTTCTTTACTACTTGTGGTACTCAAACTTCGGTTGGATTACTTTCCCCGTGGACGACATGACACCTACGCCAATTTGAAGTGCTCGGATTATTTGTATTAGCCTCCCCTGGATTCATAGTGTATTACTGGGAATGGTTGCAAACAAAATCATGAAACGTTTGACGACAATTATGTTGCAAGAATTCAGGGAAGTGAATCTAACAGTGGAGATTGTTGTGGGAAGCGTTTGCGATGATCCGAAAGCTTGTCTTGAGTGTACAGGTTCGGCTAAATCTTACCCAGAAATCCACGAATCAAAACCCGGAGTATGTAGACCTAGGCAAGTGACACCAGCCGTGGACACAAATTGCAAAGCAGAAAGTATCGCTGAAATGGTCGTTGTAATCAACATTTCCGGACACTGTACCCGAGTTTCAAATCTCGGCATTTCTCGCGAGAAAGGACATTTATAAACGTCATTTAGCTTAAGATTACACCCGAATCACGCGGACCGTTAAGGTGCATGGAGTACAGTATCGCCGAGCAAGACGTTTGTCACAAAACGCAGATACATTAACGCGGTCGGATCTTAGCATAACTCCCCGGGCGTGCGAGGCACGTGACTGTAAGGCCGATATTCCAAAACTCGGATACAGTGTCCGGAAATGTTGGTTAGAACGACTCTTTCAGCAAAAGCATCACCAGCACAGACCTTCATGTGAACGCTCCTGATCTGGCCGATGAATTGGACAATCTACGATGCCGCTTTGAGGAGCTCGTTGAGCTCATGGAGAAAGTAAACGACGTTATGAAGTATGAGGTATTTTATATGTGTGTTGCTGTCTTTGACGGGAAGATTATGCTGAATGAGGTGGGTAAAGGGATGAATGTTCAACTTAAAAAAAAAATCCTCGCCCCCCTTTTCTCTTTCTTGATCTCTTTCTCAGTATTGCTCTCTCATTATTGCTCTCTCTCTCTTTCTCTCTCTCTCTCTCTCTTTCTCTCTCTCACTCTCTCTCACTCTCTTTCTCTCTCTTTCTCTCACTCTCTCTTTCTCTCTCTCTCTCTCTCTCTCTCTCTTCGTTTCCCCAATCATGCAGCGTATGGCGTCCTTGGCGAGTACATACTTACCATTAGCAGATGCTTATTAGTTATGAAGTACTGATTGTTTCTCGTTTTCAAAAGCTCTTGTTGTACAATAATGTTACAGTACTGGTTGTGCCAGAGTTTTGAAGTACTGGGTTTCCAAAGTTTTAAAATACTTTTCGTTCCAGACTGTTAAAGTAGTGGTTGTATTAGTGTTTTAATGTCATGTTTGTGTCAGAGTTGCCGAGTCCTGGATAGATAGGGAAAACGCCAAGTAGAAAGTAAGCTTACATAATAATTAAACGTTTAGCCATCACGAGAAGTAAAAGCTGGTTTGTCAGTGAAATTTTGTCTGAATTCATAAGATTCATTTTGGTTAATGTGGCTTAATGGAAGGATAGATGATGAAATTAGTTGCATTTTACAATTAGAAATCAGCAGTGAGTATTGTTACCAAAACAAATGGAATCCTTCCCTGAAACTAAACTTTGTCTTATGAAAACATCACTGCACCATTGACATAGCAACGTGTAAAGGCAAT
>JAWQFJ010027159.1:15000-17500 GCA_034096865.1 Theodoxus fluviatilis
ACTAAGGTCCGTGTAGTATTCTCCTGTCTGCGAGTTACCAAGGTCCGTGTAGTATTCTCCTGTCTGCGAGTTACCAAGGTCCGTGTAGTATTCTCCTGTCTGCACTGCCCTGTATCAGCGGTTGCTGTTTCGATCTTACATGCCCGGATGACCGGAATCCCAGTATTTAGTTTTGCTACTGGCAAAAAAATTTAAAGTTAAATTCATATAGATAAAATCGCACATTAGAGACAGGGGTCAGCTGATAATGTTCTGGAAGGAACAAACTTATCTTTTTGCTTGTGCATAAACGTTATCGTGGCTTTCTGCAAGGAACATTATTATAATTTTGTGTCAAATTTGAATGGTTCGGTTTATTAGTACATGGAAACGTTATCAAAACGTTCACGCATTGTTCAAAATAACGCTTGAATAATGTTTCTGGAAAACCTTTTTCATTGAACAGTATGGGTGGAATCTGGGTTTTTGCGTTGGACGCAACCATGGTCGTGAGGGAGAGGACAGCATCGAGCGGTACGTGATGGGACGAGACCTTCCTAAAAACCGTTATTATCTTAAGTTGCCTATTCTGGCAACACGGACGCAGGGGAATGAGGATGCTGTTAGGGTGTCCAATCGTTGCCGTGACGGAGGCATCGGGAAATGTTTGCGTTGCACTAATGGCTCTGCAGTTTCCATCATCATTGCAGGCCTTCGTGACTCACTACTATTCCCACGTAAGTGTTACCGGAAGCGGTGTATCACGGACAATGGCTTGTAATGGGGGTTTCGGTGAATGTGTTGTCGGAGCAATAGAGATTGCACCGTATGGAAGTGTGTGGTGAAGTCAGAAACGTTGTGAAGCTGCTGACGCACCGTGCATCGCTCTAACAATTTAAGTGCACGACAAGCAAACAACAGCGTTTTACAGGGGAAAAGTCTTGCGAAATGCAGAGACGAGTCACCACTCCCGAGTGCGAACTAACAAGTCCGTCTGAATCAGACAGCGACTAACTACTGATAACTGACCCTGAGGAGATCATTCACTTTAGTTTGACGACTCCCGGTTTCCAAACGACTGTGTTGCTTAGCAAGAATCCTCAGTCGTGCCTAACATAGTGCTGTCAGTACCTTAACACTGTTGTGTCACGTGTGCCGAAAGGACGTCAGACTCTTGCACTGGCTCACTTCATTGGTTAATGCACAACGTAAGAAGCGGAACACTGGAGGGCTGGTCCACACGCTTTAGTTGACGGATTTGTGGCTCGTATGGTCCTTGGGTGCGTGTAGGGTCCCAAATCTCCCCTTAACTGCTAAAAGCATCAATCAGTTAATGTTTCCAGTCTCATACTAATGCCAGATCATTAATTCATGTGCAAACACATTTGTAACGCCAAATACGGCCATCTTTGTGGTGAGAACGGCAGTTCTGTTCTTGACATTACCAGCTTGGCTGTGAGAATGTGTGCGCGAGTAAATTGTGGTTCTCTCTACATGTAGCTTGGTGCTCCTGATGGTTCCAGTACAGCGTTGTTGATTTTTAGGAACTCTGACCAGAGAACTCATTTGGTGACAGCAGTATTTCATGTCCTTACTCGTACCTTGACAGTATTTCATGCGCAGCCAATGAAAGAGCTTTCATTGCCATTTCTGATCCCTGACCGCAGAGTTTCAAGTGAAATATCCATCGCTTCCTAGCGTGGTTAAGTATGGTGTTTTCGTCAGCTCAATAACGTAGCTACGGCAAAGACCACAGCTCTGTCCCAGATCTGCACGGAAAAGAAACACAAAGGACTGCCTGATAGTTACAGCGTGTTCGTGCCATGGATACTACAGGGCAAGGATCTGACAAAGAGAACAGAGAGTTCCATGGCAGCGATGAGGGCAGAGGTCAAGAAAACAGGGACGTCTTTGACTTGTTTCGACCAAGTCTTTGGAATCTGCGACTGGCAGGCGTGTGGCTGCCTGGAGACCTGAAAACAGCTCCAGGCATGAAAGAATCTCTCCGTGGCGGTTGCAGAGCCATGATGTACTTCTTGTACTGCATGGTCGTCACGTTGACCCTCTGGGTTCATGGCATTCGCTTAATCCCCTGTGCGGTCACTCTGCACGGAGATCTTGGAGAGAAGATCATGGTCATCGTCATGATCATCATCCTCCTATCATCGGCGGTTTTACACCTCAGATGTCACGTCAGGAAGCCACGGATTGAATTTGCCGAGGCCCTGAACGAATACTACAGAACATATGGTGGATCTGAATACGTCCAGAATGCAAAGAAATCTAATACAATAATGACATACCTGTTATGGGTATTTAGTACAATTCTTATAATTATATTTTTCCTCTTTTTCTACGTGTGGTTTCCAAACTTTAAATGGATAAATTTTCCCTTGAAAGAAAATACAGTAACGCCCATTCAGATCATATGGATAATCTCCAGCGGTGTTCCTTGGTTTCACGGATCGCTCATGGGAATTTCACACGCAATAATCAGCCATTACCTCATAGACATTTTGAA
>JAWQFJ010027159.1:25000-27500 GCA_034096865.1 Theodoxus fluviatilis
GTTGCTGCCGTATGTGTCTGCCGTATGTTGCTGCCGTATGTTGCTGCCGTATGTTGCTGCCGTATGTTGCTGCCGTATGTTGCTGCCGTATGTTGCTGCCGTATGTTGCTGCCGTATGTTGCTGCCGTATGATGCTGCAGTATGTGCCTGCCGTATGTTGCTGCCGTATGTTGCTGCCGTATGTTGCTGCCGTATGTTGCTGCCGACGGTCTGCCTCTAGCAAGTCGGAAGCCCTACAGGAGACTGCTCGCCTACGGGCGCGATCCAGCGCTGCTGCTTGCAACCCAGGTGGTGTGATGCCACACCATTTCAGGTTTGCCTTCAGGCTAGGTCAAATGCTCTGACTTTGACCTTTGTGCGGCTCCGCTTACGGTGGTACCATGTTCCAAGCAACGAGACATTCCTGGTAGGCATCCCTTCTCTTGCTGATGAATCTGCCGCGTGTGAGGTACCTCTGGACAACAGAAACCCGGGCAGAGCATGTGGCCGACGGAAGGACTAGTAAATGATTTAGTGCTGAATCATTTTCAGTGTTCCATAATTGTATGTGAATTCATGCAGACGTAGTTGATCAAAACGAGCCATCAGCCAAAACCCACATCAGTCAAGTGAAGCAGTTTCTGCTATGTGTGAAATTATGCAAGCAAAATTTTCATTGAGAATTTGTTACTGTTTTTTCCTGAAATCAACCGGGCTGCCTTGTCATTGTGAACTTTGTCGTCTCATGGCTACCTTCTTGTTCGTATCCCGTCAGACGGAAAGGGACGTGTCACATTAATGTTTGTGATTCTCAAGAGTGAGTTCTGTCGTGTTTTCCCCCAGTTTACAACATATTTAAATTTTTGTATTTTAAAAAACTAAAATGTGTCGCAGTATTGCAACACACATGATGTAGCTTAATGCATATGGAGATATCGTGGCTTTTGGTTGCTTATGATCCATTTATCAGGCCGACTAATCCTGTATAATAAAACAGTGACATCTGAAATCAGTCTTTGCTTTAGAATCTTAATGTTGACCTGTGAATAAATGAACGAATGAATGAATAAATGAAGATTTACTTCATTTCAACCTCTGTGGGATATTTAAGGAGAATGAATATAAAATCAAGAGCCGATCAAAGCAAGAACAGGTCACGGTTAGCTTTCCATAGTTATTCGCTTTTCATGAATCGCGTAGGGAGATGCAGTTGATATTTGTTTACTCTCAACCTACAGGGAGTAGAGACTGTTGTAGCAAATACATTTGTCAACATTGTGTCCTCGAGTGTTGGCAAAGCTCACGGCAAGTAATATGTAGAAACTTGGAATGTTATTCAATTCGGCAGACGTCTTACAGATATGTTAGATGTCCGTTTCTATTGATTATATCATCCCAACTAATACATGAAACCAAAGCATAAATAAACAAGACTCTTAATGATGCACCCCCTTCCCTACTTTTGATTTTGGTCAACTTAGAGACTAATGTGCACTTGCTCTCCACAGACACGAAATGTCAGACTAGGAGCAGGACCACGTGACGATGAACCTTGCCATGCAGTTTACTCTGCCGCTTTGTGCTGATCCAACACTTGCCATCCACTGAAATCCTCTTAGCTTTTCTCCACTAAAGACCTAGTCGTGTTTCCGGACAGGACACATCCATTGATCAGTAGACAGCAGAGCAGCCTCAATTTGCAGGACGCATTAACACATTGTGCTTTCTGTCCACATTACTTAGCCACTCCTGTCTTGTCAGCTCGCGTTGCCATTTGTCTCCAACCATTTTCGTGGATTTGTTCTTCAGACTGCAGATTGCGATGCTTGCGCAAATACGTCTCGGAGTTATAATTGTTGTACGATGAATTGATGTTCAAATAAAACTAGCGGTCATTCAAACATTCGTGGGACAGAGACAAATTGGTCTGCTGTTCTGCCGATGACGTAGTACACGTCCTTGTTCTGATTTGAATTAAGTTTTGTATTAGAATGTACACGGCTGTGAAAGCATGACAGAGAGCTTTGACGCAGAGATGTGTATTGCTGAAAGGAAGGTGACACGCTTCTCTTCTTAATGTCATGTTGTGATTTTGTTGCTGTTTTGTGAAATAAAGGTGTTAAAATCACAAGGTCTATGGGCTTCCAATTATGAAAATTGCGCACTTGCCATTTCAAATGATCAAAGAGGGACACACACCAACAATCACACACGTTACAAAGGATTAAAATGCATGAGTGTCGCAAAATATCGAAACGATTGGGCTTTCTCAGATATCATTTAAACGGATACTACTAGCAGCATTGGACATGTAGAAATCATTGGGCTGTAGAATTATGAGAGCCAAAATAAGGACCTTAATAGAAGACTTTGAACGATGAATAGAGGCCTTCCAGTACACGTGTTACAGGCAGTTGCTATGTATCTTACACAGTGAACCTAAACACTGACCGCCAGTCAGCAAGGCATCAGCTACGCAGCCAGCCAGAAACCTCTCCTCGAAATAGTAAAACCCCGCAAG
>JAWQFJ010027160.1:5000-24338 GCA_034096865.1 Theodoxus fluviatilis
TGTCCTTGCTTAGTTACGTGACGTAGGGTGAGATCATCTTCCGAATTGTCACGTGACGTCCTTTGAGCTTCTTGTAGAGGGGATTCTGGCTGATAGAGAAGGTTCTAGAAGCCTGTAAAGGATACATAAAGCGGTGCAGACGTATGTGAGAGAGAGCGCACGACAGAGACAGAAGACACGCAGTTAACAGAGATTTTGTCCTCCAAGATCCTGTCTCGAGAGTGGAATGCGTTTATGGGAGTGCTGATCACTGGTTTTGCCGCTGTGTATCGACCAGTGCGTGAGTGAATTTTTTTTTCAAACGGCCACCGGATTTTGTGGACTTCGACTTCCTGGTAAAGGAGACGAGTCGCAACACATAGGCTACTTAACATAAAAGCTGCCTGCCGTCTACTTTGGAATCATAATATTGAAATGAACAGGAGTGTGTTTTCCAGAGATCCAAGAGGAGAAGCTTTTCTTCAGAGAACACAGTGCGGAACAAAAAGGTCACAAATAGGCGGTCTGGAAATCGAAATATTGTTTTGCATCAAAGGTACAGACACGGGAGATCACTGACGCTCCAAAATGGAGGCAGGGACGAAAACAACCGAAATACAATCGAAGCGGCTCGGTCAGCGTGGCAAAGCAAGAACAGGACAATCCGAAACTTGGTATTCAATTATTCTTCTCCAAACGAGGTATTCAGTCTCGACATCTCTGGCGTTGATTGAACATGCAACGTTGCCATTATGCAATGTTTGCCTTTGGCTGCCTACGCAGCCTGACACGGTGATGACCGAGTAGACGTCCACAGTTCAGCTTTGTTGTCTTGTCTGCCCACTGTCAAGGATGCCACCGTTCTGGTACTCCAGAGATACACTTCTGTGTATCTGGCGTGTACCAGAATGGGAGGTCGTTTCATCTCTCGTGCTTGTCTGCTCTCGACACGCGCCTCTGGGTGTTTGTAGTTCTTGAGGTGTGGCATACTGCGACGGTGGCATGAAGGATCGAACATGCTCATGTTTTGAGAGAGAGAGAAAGAAAGAGAGAGAGAGAGAGAGAGAGAGAGAGAGAAGAGAGAGAGAGAGAAGAGAGAGAGAGAGAGAGAGAGAGAGAGAGAGAGAGAGTGTTCTCATTCTTCTTGTTCCAATGTTTTATTTTGAGGGCCACTGGAAAATGGACTTTTATTGTACAAGTGTATACCCTCGCTAAATAAAATATTTGAATTGAATTGAATTGAATCGAGGCCTACAGCAGTTTTTTTCGGCAACACTTGCACGCACTGCGTATTCATCGTGTGTTAGTTTGCGTCTTGCTTTTGTAGACAACTAGTTGTATTATGTATCATTTTGTAAGGGAGAAACTACAATATTTGCCACATTTCATACGACTAGGATAAGTTTGTGGAATTATAGCTGAGATAGAAGACATGTTAACTCTTTAACCAAATGTGTGTGTTGCACTTACGTTCTACTATCTAGTCTGACAAGTAATTTCAAGTCTGACTGACTCAGCACTTGAGCACACTGTCGTTTTACCTCAAAGAACAAGGCACTTTGTGGTGACAAAACAAACAAGGCGATATTAAGATGCATGCCCAGGATCAAGAGAGCATCAGCTCTTGCCATTTCGAATCCTGCATTCAAAATGACCTCAGACAAACTGCCGCCTCAAGCGCTGTGTACAGCCCTCTATGCATCTACCAAGATCCCCTTGAAAGTAGCACAGCAGTTTCGTACTTCTTTCACGAGCTCCCGTGTAGCTCTATGTTAGCGTAGATCAATTGTCTGTCTCGGGCACAAGCTTCTGTGATGATACCTATGTTCGCTTTCAGGTCTGATGTGATACGTGGGTAAATTTGTGTCAACGAGTGCGGGCGTGCCTATGTAGGCCTGCGCAGGCACGGGTATTGAGTTAATCTAGAAGATCTATTGCGTTGTCGCTGACCCCAAAAATGCAGCACTGAAACACAACTATTAATCCCCACCCCACTCCCACCCCACCCCCACCCCACCCCACCCCACTTCATCATTAAAACGTGGCCCGCAGGCTTACAAGTCTATCTTTCTTCTGTATGTCACGGCGAGGGTAAACATTGACCAAGGCACCACGATGCATTATCAGGCGTGTTTGAGAGTCCGTTTTGCTTCGGGCGGTAATCATTGACGTTTGTTTGGGAGCTCATGAATTTACAGACAGCTAAAAACGCCACGTTAAGGGTTTTCCTTGTAGTCATCGACGTTCCATCACCACCGCCGTGTGCGACTTCCTCGAAGTGAAGCTTTCAAGTCTTTGATGGCTCCGGCGTCCAGCAAAGAAATAATCAACATCAAAAAAGGTGTAACACTGTCAGGATATTTGCGGTAACATGGGAACGGAAGACAATGAGTTAGAAAGGTAGATAAATGAATGACAGACACACACAGAGACAGACAAACACACACACACACAAACACACACACAGACAGACACACACACACAGATACCCACATACACAAAGACACACACAAACACACACACAAAGACACGGAGACACACAAACCCAGACACACACACACACACACACACACACACACACACACACACACACACACACACACACACACACACACACACACACACACACACACACACACAAAGAGAGAATGGGTCTGAGAGAAACAGTACATGTACATATGAAAAAAAGAAATTCATTCATTCATTCGTTACCCTTATTGAAGCCGACGACCCATACTGCAAAATACAGTTTGAAAGATGTGATACGATACATACAGAATTCCATTAGAACATTCCTCATAGTACACAAGTCGTGGACGTGAACACTGAGCACATTTTCCTGCCTGCGGAATTTTTTCTGGGATCACAGGTCAGTTACGTGATGAACAGTTAGGCCTACCAGCATTGTTTAAGTATGAGTTTGGAAGGAAATTTTCTTCTCCCGAAGATTGAGCGCATAGTGCACATACATGTACATGGCCGCATCTTTTATGCAAGTTGCACTCGATAAATTCATTAGTTGTGCTTATTTACAATACACTCCTTTTTAAATAATGTGTTTGGAGATACGTCCAAGATCTGCACGGGTAGTACAGTTTAACAATACATGATCATCACTTTTGATTTCCAGACAAAAGGGGCATTTTGTGTCCGGTTTATTTGGTTGTAACGATGTATGTTACTCTTCAGATCATTTAGCCCGTATCCAAATCTTACTATAAGGCATCACGGAATTTCTTAATTGTAAATGGGCAGAGATGCTTTTTCAATCCGAAGGTGGTTTTGAATTAACAGTTCCACTGGTATCTTTCGCTCATAATGTTGTCGTGCCATGGAGAGAGAGAGAGAGAGAGAGAGAGAGAGAGAGAGAGAGAGAGAGAGAGAGAGAGAGAGAGAGAGAGAGAGAGAGAGAGAGAGAGAGAGAGAGAGAGAGAGAGAGAGAGAGAGAGAGAGAGAGAGAGAACGAAAAGTTTACTGTTCAGGCCACCGGCAGTTTACAATATGATATAAATTACTCAAACGAAAAGCGAAACGGTCGGGGGGGGGGGGGGGTGGGGGGGGGCGCGGGAGAGGAAGGGGGGTGGGGGATGGTGGGAGGATCAAGACTTCGACAACAAGTCTCGTTACGCTAGTCACAGAAAGCGAAACAGTTCATCACTGTCCATCACGTCAATTACCTCCTCTTGGAGCGCCAGAGCTGCTTGTCACAACCTCCTCAAGATCGGGGTTGCCGATTCAACATAACAAAATTACAAAAACAATCCCGATTGAAAACAGTTTATTTACATGCGTCAATGTTTAAACAGAGCCAGAGCTCTCAAAAGCCACGTCCGCCTCACACAGCTCAAGCTCACACTGCAGCGTCCGCCTCACACAGTCCAAGCTCTCACACTACAACGTCCGCCTCACACAGTCCAAGCTCTCACACTACAACGTCCGCCTCACACAGTCCAAGCTCTCACACTGCAGCGTCCGCCTCACACAGTCCAAGCTCTCACACTGCAGCGTCCGCCTCACACAGTCCAAGCTCTCACACTGCAGCGTCCGCCTCACAAAGTCCAAGCTCTCACACTGCAGCCTCCGCCTCACACAGTCCAAGCTCTCACACTACAACGTCCGCCTCACTCAGTCCAAGCTCTCACACTACAACGTCCGCCTCACACAGCTCAAGCTCTCACACTACAACGTCCGCCTCACACAGCTCAAGCTCTCACACTACAACGTCCGCCTCACACAGTCCAAGCTCTCACACTACAACGTCCGCCTCACACAGTCCAAGCTCTCACACTACAACGTCCGCCTCACACAGTCCAAGCTCACACTGCAGCGTCCGCCTCACACAGTCCAAGCTCTCACACTGCAACGTCCGCCTCACACAGTCCAAGCTCTCACACTACAACGTCCGCCACACAGAGCCCAAGCTCTATTACTCCCCTCCTACCACACAATCCACTACATATGAATACATGACACCACCTCACCCCATCCGCCACCAATGCCCAACTCTAGACTGGAGCCTATAAAGAAGAAAACAATCATTTGTGTTTTGCAGAACACAGGCAACATTCGCGAATATAAATTCAAACGATACAGACGACAACACTTACCATCTGTCGTGTTCCATGACTCATTCACGTAATTGGACATTGAATGTATGCCGTCTTTTATATAAAACTACCATGAATTAATTAATGGAAAACACGATTTTCCACGTCTCGCGCATGCAACACCGACCAATAAACCGCTGACTGAACAAAATGTCACGTGCAGTACGTGACAACTTCCCCTCATTTACAACATTAAAGATATCTATAAAACTTTATTCAATTTTACACGAGGCGAGAAAGAACATCAGCTTCATAGTCGATCACACCATCAATGGGAAGGATCTGGAAATGGTATTCCTGTAGTGCTATGGACCACCTCATAAGACGTCAGTTGGCAGTTTTGCTGTTATGAAGATAGGTGAGTGGTCGATGATCCGTCTGTAAAAAGAACTCTTCCCATGATATATGTGTAGAATTCATCAATTGCCCAGACAATTGCGAGGCACTCTCTCTCTCTCTCTCTCTCTCTCTCTCTCTCTCTCTCTCTCTCTCTACGGTGGAATGTCTGCACTCCCTGTAGAGAATTTCCTACTGGCATAGAGGACTGGATGAAGACGACCATCATCAGCACTCTGAAACAGGACTGCACCCAGACCTATGCTTGAGGCATCGGCCCTCACAACGAAAGGTTGTGATAAATTTGGCAGGCAAACAACGGGTTCACATGACATAATGTGCTTGAATCGCTCAAATGCTATTTGACAATCTGGTCTCCACACTATCCGATTTGGTCGATTTTGTTTTGTCAAAGTGGCGCCGTCACATCGGCCTAACTGGAAACATTCCGCCTTTAGAAGTTGCACATTCCTAGAAAAGAGCAAACCTGTGTTTTTGTCGTAGGCACTTTCATCATTGGTCAGAGATCTACGGGCACATGAAGAATCTAGCCCAAATTTCCTTCTTGCGTTAGGGGAAACGGCAGCATTGGTTATTCATACATCTGAGCTGGGCTTTGTGGCCATGGCTTGCTGCGGATGGGCTTCCAGATTCCTTTCAGCATCAGCCATCATGGTATCAACCGTGGCATATGTACGTTCTTTCAAGAAAGTCACCAATCCAGCAGAACACGAGTGAGATCTGCTCCCTTAGGACTAAGACACATGCGTTCTTGAACGTTGGATTAATTCCCGTAAGTTCTACCCATCTGAAGAACATGTGCCTGATCCGATTTAGAATTTCATCATTTCCCCTTGTTGAGGGCGATCACATTTGTCACGACTCGCGTCATTTGGCCTTTAAATCAGGTAGTACAAAGTCGGCGTTTTACGGTTGCCTAGTGCGCTCCATCTGCTTTGTCTGGTCATTTCATGCATAATGCAGGTTTTCGTGCAATATTATGGGTGATGCACGTGGAATCTCGTGCGGGGTGATTAGCCCGTGCAAGGTTGGTCAGGGGTGCCGTTTGAACGGTGATGTGAACATATATAAACGGAGATTTGAGGAGAGAAGGGAAGGGGATTTTTGCTTGAACTGGGAAGGTCAGTGGTTTCTGTGATGAGAGAGTCGGAGGTGAAGTGTGTATGAGTGTCGGCATTGGCCGTGGGCGAGGTGCGGTCATCGGTGAGGATTGGGTTGAGGATATCGGCGTTGGCCAAGGGTGGTAGAAGTTGGCATCGATTGTTGGCGCGTGAGGAGATTTATTGGAGTCTGTGAGGGTGCCGAGGCTTGTGGGTGTGTCGGGCTTTGTAGGGGAGGTGGTATCGGAGTTTGTGAGGGTACCGAGGCTTGTGGGTGTGTCGGGGCTTTGTGGGGGAGGTGGTATCGGAGTGTGTGAGGTCGCCGAGGTTGTTGGTGGGTCGGATCTTTGCGCGTAAGGTGAGATTGGAGTTTGTGAGATTGCCGGGGTCTGTCAGTGATTTGGGTCGTTTGTGGGTATGAGGTGCGTGGCATAGAGGCGCATAAACGAACTAGTGTGTGCGGGTTTGTATTGGGTCAGTGCATTTGCAAGCGTCGGGTTGTATTGTGTGGAATGGATGATTAAATTCACTGTTTATAATTTGCACTTGTTGTAATCTTTTGGATTGGATATTCAGGTTTGGGAATTGCATATTCGTGCTTTGGAATTGCACATTTGTGTTTTGGAATTGCATATTTGTGGTTTGGGAATTTCATATTCGTGCTTTGGAATTGCATATTTGTGTTTTGGGGATTGTGTATTCGTGTTTATGAATTGCATACTCGTACTTTGGGATTGTATATTTGTGTTTGGGAATTGCATACTCGTACGTTGGGATTGTATATTTGTGTTTTGGAATTGCATATTCGTGCTTTGGAAGTGCATATTCGTAAGTGAAGTATATAGAGTGCTGTTTTGGGGAATAAATGTCGTCAATTGTTATGTGGTTGTTTGTCATGGTGGATTGACGAGCCGAAACACCGGTGCCAGGTGAAGTCTACCTTGGGCGTGACAATATTTTAATCTACTTTTGTACCCCTCCTCGGAGCACTGAAAACTCTTCAAAAGCTGCGCTTTCAAATCTTCATAAGAGGCCTGTTGCAAAGCGAGCTCGTGGTACACAGACAGTGCCTTTCCCTTGAGAAACGCTGCCAACATTGTGCCCCATTGTTGCCAACCTGCCACCGTGGCATATTTGTCGAAACGAAAGATGTAACTGGACCTCTCATCAAAAATGGCAATTTTAGACGAATCACATTGTTTATAACTCCCGGTCTTTCTCCTTGTCTCGTCTCCTCGCCCTCACTTCTCACTCGTGAAACCAACAGACACATCCTCTGCTTTAATTTGTACAAACGAATCAAGTGAATCACAATTCCCCTTCACACGGAGAAAAAAAAGGGAGACTTTTGTCCAACTTCATAAATTTATTCATAGGTTTCGTGAGAATCCAGTTCGCGACACAAAATCTAAGAGTCACCAAGCATTGTGCTCGACACAAAATCTCAATGTTGAAATTGATGCACATGAACCCTGAAAGAGGCCACAAAACTATTCCCGCGAATTAAGTTGGCAGAACAAGAGCACAATAAGTAGACAGAAACAATGCAGTCACTCGACCTACGCCAAATAGTCAAGGCGCTGTCACAACATTCAGGGGAAAAAATTTAATACATGTACTCAATTATATATACAACACAACGCGATCTGAACGAAATGGTAGGCTCGCAGAGTTGTCACGACCTCAAGATCGGGGTTGCCGTTTTAACAAAACAAGACTACAAAAACAATCCTGATTGAATAGCAGTTTATATACGTGCAACAATGTTTAAAACAGAGCTCAAGCTCTCAAAAGCCACGTCCGCCTCACAAAGCCCAAGCTTTCTTACTCCCCTCCTACCACACAATCCACTACATATGAATACATGACACCACCTCACCCCATCCGCCACCAGTGCCCAGCTCTAGACTGGAACATAAAAAAGAAAACAATCATTTGTGTATTGCAAAACACAAACAACATTTGCAAATACAAATACAAACGATACCGACGACAGCACTTGCCCTCTTTAGGGTTCCATCACTCATTCAAGTAACTGGACATTGAATGTATGCATTATTTGTGGTCCGAACAGAGCCAATCTGAACATATGTGACTGTGCATAAGAAACATGGCTTGAGTACAAAAAACCGTTTTCGAGAAAACACAAGCAGAATCATCAGAACACTTAGTTACGTATACATTTTCCTGATATTTACGTCCCTTTTAAAATGTCAGATATTTCGACTATGAACATGCTTTTGTAAAACATGCATGAACAGATAAATACTATTGGAGTTGCCCAACACACACAATTTTCCATTTGCCTTAAAGGACGAAATCATGCAAAACTGAAGCAATTTTTGTGCTAATTATTTAAGGACGTGTCGCAGCACTAACGACCAACAAGGTGGCCGGGGCTACAAAAAGGCAGAGTGGGAACTTTTCCCCCACCTCCCACGTGATGGGAGGCGGGGGCGCAGAGGGACATAGGGACATTTGGTGCGACATCACTTTAAAGGCCGTTTTCCATTGTCTTCACGTCATTCAGCGTCGACCCGGGGTTTGTCATGGAGGCGAGCAGTGCAGAAGGTCTACCTGCAGTGGTGTCTGTTATCAGACAGATTGCGAAGCCTTTTCTCCTCGCCTTAGCTGTCTGTGGAGTGCACGTTAAAGACCCCGACGCCATCAGAGTTGCTTCAGTAGACGGCGCCTCCGTCAAGCCTTCCTCGAGGTGGTTCCCCGTGCTATGGAGGCATCTGCACACGGCACTTGTCTACATGTGCCTCGGCGTCTTCACTTTTCCACTGTTTCCAGTTTTGATCCGCAGAAGCGGCAGTATCAACCAGATTGCTGTACCTTTGATGGCTTTCCTGATCACCGTCTCCTTGTTTGTGTTTTACACCACTGTTGTCCTTGAACGAAAAGTGTTGTCGAAGGTCATTATTTAGAGCCTCTCTTGATTACTTAGAGAGTTACGGTTCAAATCACGCTGTCGTAGAATCCTAAACAATTCGTCTCTTTGCCAGGTGGGGCGTCATACCACTCATAATCCTTGTCCTATCCTTGGTGGTTGCGGGAGTGTGTGTTGTCGAGGCTCCCGAATTCTTCAAGTATCCCTATGAGGGAATCTCTGGTGCCAAACGCGTTGGATACTACATTGCTCTAATCCTTGCTACGTGGATTATGTTGAATGTTGCATACTTTTATGCACTGATCTTCTGCGCGGGATCCATCATGCTGGCCAAGGAATTCACTCGTATTACGCAGACGGTTGAGAACTGGCGACAGGGAGATAGGAAGCAGGTTTCCTGTAGATCGCTGGAAGACCTTCGGCTCCAGTTTGAAGCTGTCGTGTCTCTCCTGTTCACGCTCAACCGGGGCTGCTACCACGTCCTTCCCATCGCAATCGGTTTCAGTCTTGTCGCTAGTCTCAGCTTAGTGTTTGGCGGAGCCCACATTCAGTTTTCAGATGAAATTGGTACTATGTGCTTCTTTGTCATCCACACCGTAACTGCAACTCTCTTGACGACAGGAATGGCGCTGCACCTTCACACAAAGGTAACTGTGCGAGTTTGGACTTGAAGAAGTCTTTCTTTCAAAATAATCCCAGATGCGTTGTCTGTTGATCTCGTGACTTCAGAGTGTATATACAGCTATGGAAAAACAAAAATTATACCACTTTGCAGAAAAGCAATACCATGACTTAATTGCCTTGTGTTAACCACAATAACTTGTTTTTATTAAAGCTCGTGGTTATCTATCACAAATACAACAATTTATTAGCATTTTGGGCTCACTTTCAACCATTTGTAACTATAGAGTCACTTTGAAATTAATTTTTATTGTTAATCATGTCAAAATGCCGAAAAGACTGAGCAAGTTGGAGAAATGCACAGCAACGGTAACTGAAGTGGAATGTGGTCAACAATGTCACTTTAACAATAGTTTTCTCTTTCTTAACATCTTAGCTGAGTTTCAGCACACAATAGGGTAATTCTGAAGTTGTCAGAATTTCTTAGGCCATCTTTGGCCTTGAGCGAAGCCTTCACTCGAGATGGCATGCTGAAAACAAGCTTTTTGCAAAGTTCAAGATTGATTTTGGCTCATTTTCGCTTCAAAACATTTTCCATTTCTTTCTTACTGCTTGGCTTGTCCTCTTGAACAGCTTTGCCCAGGATGTCCCACAGATTTTCGATGGGGTCCATGTCTGGAGACTGTGCTAATCATGGAAGGACATCGACGTCATGGTCATTCAGCCAACAATGGACCACTCTTGTAGTATGGCAAGGGGCATTGTCCGGTTGCAACACCCACTCCTGGTCTGTGGGGAACAGTTGCTGTGCTGAGGGGAGCATGGCATGCTGCAGAACCTATCTGGAAGCAACGCTATTCATGTGGTCTTCACGTAGCGTCAGGACACCGATATCAGAGGCTGACATGGCCCCCCAAACCATGATGGATCCGCCTCCATGTTTCACAGTGGGAACCAGGTATTCATGCTTGTAAGGTTCTCCAGGTCTTCTGCTCACCATTACATGACCTGGTGTATGAAAAAGCTCAAAGTTGGACTCATCGGTAAACCTGACTTTGGACCAGTCTGCCGCTGTCCATCTTCGGTGGTTTGGGGTCCATTGCATCCTTTGCTTCCTCTGGCGTTCATTCACCAGGAGCTTCTTCCTTGCCTTGCAGACATGAAGATTGTTTTCCAGCAAACTTCTCCTCACAGTTCTGGAGGAACAATGAATGCCTGTCAGCTGGGCCCATTGGCGTTTAAGCTGTGGTGATGTGGCTCGCCTGTTGTGAAGAGATGCCCTGAGGAGTTGACGGCCATCTCTGTTGGTACTCAGCCTCTTTCTTCCTCTTCTATTGCAGTTGATAGTTGTCCCGTGGGCTTGGAACTTCTTAATAATGTGATGAACTGCTGTCTGGGATACACCTAATCTCTCTGCTATCTTCCTCTGGCTGTATCCTTCTTCGAAAAGGGTGACCACCTTGAGTCGATCCTCCCCGGAAAGTTCTTTGATCTTGTTTGGCATCACTGATGAGGTTTTATCGTCCGATAATCTTCTTTCAATCACCCTTTGTCATTATAAAACGCTTTTGTTAATGTTAGAATAGGGTTACATACCATGCTGGAAGAGCTAAGCAAAGTGAAAAAAATTTAAAGACGTTTTTGACCGTGTCATCTGTTGATCTGCAATATATGTTGTATTTTCATCATTCTGATATCAATAAGTATGTGAAATCATCGCACAATCAAGTATCAACAACTTTTGCATATGGTTACAATTATATTACTTGAAGTAAAGTAGTCATCATTGCAGTAAGTCAAAAAACAAAAAAAGTAAGTGGTCTAATAATTTTTTCCACAGCTGTATATCAGTCGCAAAACGCATGGGACTGATTCCCTGTCTGTGTGCAAGATTTCCATAATCGCGAAATTTCCTGTCCATGCTTCGCGCGCGGGCGAGCGTGTGTGTACGTGTGTATGTGTGTGAGTGTGTGTATGTGAATGTGTATGTGTGTATATATATATGTGTGTGTGTGTGTGTGTGTGTGTGTCAGAGAGAGAGAGAGAGAGAGAGAGAGAGACGCATATCCATGTGCGTGCATGTGGGGGTGCTCGAGCACCCCCCCCCCCAAAAAAAAACAAAAAAAAAAAAAAAACCTCCGTGGCAGCCGGGAGTTGGGGGAAGGAGGGAGGGGGGGGGGTGGTTGCTCAAATATGTTGATCTACTTCCCACCTCATCGGATATCGGCACACTTTGCTTGGTAGCAGAGACAGTATAGTTAGTAAAAAGCTTGGGAAGGAGGGGGGGGGGGGGGGGGCTAAAAGATGCTGGGCCCAGATGCTGTACTACTCTCCACTTGGTATAAGCACACTCTACTTGGCAGCCAAGGTAGCTGGGGAGGGAGGGGGGGGGGTGCTGCTATAATTAAGATGCCTTCCTTTTGCTACTCGCACAGACAAATCAAACCCGGGCAGAGACAGGAAGAATCTGTGACCAAACAAAAACTCTTGGAAATGACCGCACTGCCAGATTGCACAGATTTGCACCATTTTTCTCAAAATTTTCCGGGGGGGCATGCCCCCGGACCCCCCTAGAGGGGCGTGCCTGCTTCGCAGGCACGCACTCGTGGCTTCGCCACTTCGATGAGAAGACCCTAAAACAATTTTAAGCACCCCCCCTCAAAAAACTTTGATCCGGCCCTGAGAGAGAGAGAGAGAGAGAGAGAGAGAGAGAGAGAGAGAGAGACGCATATCCATGTGCGTGCATGTGAGTGTGTGTATGTTTGCATGGGTGTGCGTGCGCACATTTTTGCATGTACAAACGCCTGAGTATGTGAATGTGTGACAAAAAAAGTAGGGAGACTCTTGTCCAACTTCAGAAATTTATTGCAGAGCTTTCGGGGCCAAGTAGGCTCCTTCGTCAGTGCAGTGAAAGGCTATGTGCGATCGTGTAAATATAGGCCCTGTGATAACAGTTCACATACCCCACGCACTCGAGTGTTTGTGAACTCTTATCACAGGGCCTATATTTACACGGGTAGGGGCCGCTATTGCGGGAATTTTTTTATAACAAAAGTTCTTAGGCCATTTTGATTCTTTTGTCCTAAAACGCAAAATCAAAAAAATTTTGTTACTTATTTTTTCGAAACTTAGAAATGTTTTCGTTTTTTTTCTATTGCGGGGGGCCGCTATTGCGGGATTTATTAAACAAAAGTTCTTAAGGCCAGTTAGATTCTTTTGTCTTAAACCGCCTAAAAAAAAACATAAAATATTTGTTACTTTTTTTGGAAAAAAATGAAATTTTTTCGGTTTTTATCAATAACAGGTGAAGCTTTATATTCTAACTCCATCCCACGTTTGACTCTCAACGGGTGGTCCCTAAGCCCTAACTCCAGGGCCCGACGCTGATGTTGGACACACACGTGACAAAAAGTAACGCGTCCGGGTTTAGGTGAAACTCCCCGGACATCCTCAGTCAGTCAGGCGGGGTAGCGGGTGCGGCCTAGGCTGAGCGCTATCGGTAAAACCCAAAAAATGTTTTTTCCAAAAAAAGTAACAAATATTTTATGGTTTTTTAAGGCGTTATAGGTCAAAAGAATCAAAATGGCCTGAAGAACTTTTGACCAAAAAAATCCCGCAATAGTTTCGAAAAATAAGTAACAAAAATATTATGGTTTTTTAGGCGTTTTAGGACAAAAGAATCAAAATGGCATAAGAACTTTTGTTTTTAAAAAAATCCCGCAATAGCGGCCCTCCGCAATAGAGAGCCGACCCCATTTACACGATCGCACATAGCCTTTCACTGCACTGACGAAGGAGCCTACTTGGCCCCGAAAGCTCTGCAATAAATTTCTGAAGTTGGACAAGAGTCTCCCTACTTCTTTTGTCTCGCCTACGAGTCCAACACCGGCCTCGTTATTTCATATGTGAATGTGTGTTAAATATGCATGTAAGAGAAGATGTGTATGTGCGTGCGTACGTGCGCGGGCGCAAGCGTGCGTGCGAGTGCGTGTTTGTGAGTCTGTCTCAGTTTCCCTCTGCATGTCCTCCTGCCGGTGTCTTCGCTTTCGTCTATTTGCATGTTGGCCCATCTGCCTATTTGTCTTCTTGCTAATCTGCTTTTCCGCAGGCCTGCATGCTTGGCGGACGGATTTTCCAGACTCTGGATATGCAATCCCAAGCAATGCCGAGGGCGTTTTCCGGTATGATTCTAAACTGACCGCTGTAATCATACAGAAGTCGCTATCAGCACTGGGACGAAAAAGCAGACAGTGCCTGGTTTTGGAAACTGACTTATTGCTAAAACTGACTTATTGCTAAAACTGACTTATTGCTAAAACTGACTTATTGCTAAAACTGACTTATTGCTAAAGCTGACTTATTGCTAAAGCTGACTTATTGCTAAAGCTGACTTATTGCTAAAGCTGACTTATTGCTAAAGCTGACTTATTGCTAAAACTGATTTTTGCTAAAACTGACGTATTGCTAAAGCTGATTTATTGCTAAAACTGACTTATTGCTAAAGCTGACTTATTGCTAAAGCTGACTTATTGCTAAAGCTGACTTATTGCTAAAACTGACTTATTGCTAAAGCTGACTTATTGCTAAAGCTGACTTATTGCTAAAGCTGACTTATTGCTAAAGCTGACTTATTGCTAAAGCTGACTTATTGCTAAAGCTGACTTATTGCTAAAGCTGACTTATTGCTAAAACTGACTTATTGCTAAAGCTGACTTATTGCTAAAGCTGACTTATTGCTAAAGCTGACTTATTGCTAAAACTGACTTATTGCTAAAGCTGACTTATTGCTAAAGCTGACTTATTGCTAAAGCTGACTTATTGCTAAAGCTGACTTGTTGCTAAAGCTGACTTATTGTTAAAGTTGACTTATTGCTAAAACTGACTTATTGCTAAAACTGACTTATTACTAAAACTGACTTATTGCTAAAACTGACTTATTGCTAAAGCTGACTTGTTGCTAAAGCTGACTGGTTGCTAAAACTGACTTATTGCTACACCTGACTTATTGCTAAAGCTGACTTCTTGCTAAAGCTGACTTGTTGCTAAAACTGACTTATTGCTAAAACTCACTTGTTGCTAAAGCTGACTTATTGCTAAAGCTGACTTATTGCTAAAGCTGAATTATTGCTAAAACTGACTTATTTCTAAAACTGTCTTACTTCTAAAGCTGACTTATTGCTAAAACTGACTTATTGCTAAAACTGTCTTATTGCTAAAGCTGACTTGTTGCTAAAACTGACTTATTGCTAAAAGTGACTTATTGCTAAAGCTGACTTATTGCTAAAGCTGACTTATTGCTAAAGTTGACTTATTGATAAAACTGACTTATTGCTAAAACTGACTTATTACTAAAACTGACTTATTGCTAAAACTGACTTATTGCTAAAGCTGACTTGTTGCTAAAGCTGACTGGTTGCTAAAGCTGACTTGTTGCTAAAGCTGACTTGTTGCTAAAGCTGACTTCTTGCTAAAACTGACTTACTGCGAAAACTCACTTGTTGCTAAAGCTGACTTATTGCTAAAGCTGACTTATTGCTAAAGCTGACTTATTGCTAAAGCTGACTTATTGCTAAAACTGACTTATTGCTAAAACTTATTGCTAAAACTGCCTAATTGCTAAAACTGACTTATTGCTAAAACTGACTTATTGCTAAAGCTGACTAACTGGAACTTGCGTATGATTATATCGATCACTGAAAGGGAAAAAACGGAGATACGTTTGGTCTGTTTTGGATCACATTCACATAGTCCTGGGAACATCGACCCTGATGTATGTCTGCATGGCAGTCAGTCCGGCTGTTGCTGCTTGCCTGCTTTTCTCCTCCGACCCGACGGAGAGCCCTTTCATTCCGCAGGGTATATATGTTACAGGGAATTAAAAAAATTAGGAAATAAGCTTAATCCCTGACATTTTAAGAGAATATGCTTATTCCCTGTTTCAACTGGGGAGTAAGCTTATTTCCTTAAAAAATCAGGGATTTAGCTTATTCCCTGAAATGGGAGGTCATTTTTTTGGCGTATTCTCTGATTAGTTTAAAGCACACAAACAGAAACACTAATACAAGATTTGTTGCTTTAAGCAATGGTTTATTCATAAATACACAAGGATCAAAATACAAGATGAAAATATTGCTGCTCACAAACAATGAAAGCCTTGATAAAAAGTGGGCAACAAGTCAAAACAATTACATATTCTGCGGACTGGTTAATGTGAATACGAAAGTATACATTCAAATCATGCAAAGTACAGTTGATAGTTACATAGATGGGCACATGTGCATACTAGTGTCTGTAACGTTTGAAGTGAGCTGTCTGTAGCTTTGCTGAAGTGAATGATGTTTCGTGCACTCTATATTGGAGTAAATTTGTGATCGAGTGTTGAAGTGACTTGAGTCAATTTGTCCGTCTGGTTATCTGTCCGCGTGTTAAACCCTTGCGGTTTCCCGCTCACAAGGCCGCATCTTCACTCGAGCTAATGTTGTTGTTGTTGCTTGATACGAATCACAGACTAGACTGACTTTTTCAATTGAACTGAATCTGCCCGAGGAAAAATCAAAACACAAACACCGACAACAGTTCACGAAATCAAGAGAGTGAGTAAAAGTCAAGAAAGAACTCATTTCCAAGCAAAAGAAGTTTTAAAGAGTGATCAAAGCTCACTGACATCGAATTTATTTATGGTAAAATGTACACGTCTTTCTGTTTGTGTGTTTCAAACTAATCAGGGAATAAGCCAAACAAAATGACCTCCCATTTCAGGGAAAAAGCTAAATCCCTGATTTTTGGGGGGAATAAGCTTACTCCCCAATTGAAACAGTGAATAAGCCTATTCCCTTAAAATTTCAGGGATTAAGCTTATTACCTAAATGTTCTTATTCCCTGTAACATATACATCTCGAGTGCTGGCGTCAGACGTTTGTCGGCTACTGTGCGATGCTTTTACGCTGCTGTTGGTGAGTCCCTCATAAAAACGTGGCTGAAGAGCACTGCAAACGCATCTGATGTGCGTGGCTAAATGGACTTCCAAGTTTGCTGGACTGGATTTTTTTTCTCCCCGCTCTCTTGCATTCATCTGGATTGATGTGGGCGATGGAAGCTCGTCCAATCATTGACGTCGCTTTCGTGATTATACGATTTTCATGCTTCTTCGCCATTAAAACTTGGGCTCGTTTCATTGAGGACGGATAGTGCCTTTTATTTCTCTCCAAAGCTCAAAATGAACTTTGCTGCAAATCTTCCATGTATGATTTTGCCACCATTCCAAATATACGCAGGAGTCGTACATCAAACATTTTGTACGTTTTCCCAGCATTTAAAACATTTATCGAAAGCATTTTAAATCCTTTGAAATGCAGTTTAGTGTCGTATTGCTTTGACTGGGGTTCGGGAAATATGTGACGGTGTAGATCGATAGACGTATCTGTTACGTTACATTACTTATTTAATCACTATTGCCCATTTAAAGATGCTCAAGTTTGAAATACTTAGTCATGATAGAGTCAGCCAGTTCCCAAAGACTCTTTTATTGACAAATCTTATCTAAATACAGCAATCATAAAGTCAGGAAATCTGGAAATCTCGAAATCTCCAAATCTCTCAATCTCGGAATCTGGCTAAACACAAGTGGTCACCTCGATATATACGTTCAAAACCGGAAAACGTCGGGTTCCGGGGAGGAGTCAAAAATGAGGATAGACCATGGGAGGGGGGGAGGGGAGGATAGGAATGCGTGGGAGGTGGGGGGTAGGAGACGGCACCGGCTCTCCAAGAGCGGGGCAGGCGTGGGATGCCTAGGGAGGGGTGGGGCAGCAGTGCTGACAGCCACAGCCCAGGACAAAGAGGAGGGGGGGCAGGAGTGCGTGGGAGGATGGGGGCGGTAGGACAGGGCACTGCCTGTCCAAGAGGGACCAAGTGTAGGATGCCAGTCTCAGGGGAAGGTGTCTGGAGTCTGAGACTGGGGGAAAGTAGGAATCGCAAAGGAGCAGGGCAGCAGGGTGCTGACAGGACGGGACAGGAAGTGGGAGTGGTGGACAGAAGAGGAAGTGGGAGCAGCCCACAATCCCGGAAGAGCTTTGCCACCTTGTTACGGACGTAAAAGCTTTAAGTCAGATAATCCAAACGTTCTGATCCCTACTAGGTTTCCACATCAATGTTGAAAAATTGGACGCAATCGCAAGGTTCGGCACTCAATCAATAAAGGAGAAGAAGAAATTCCACACGTTGGTTCTTTTTCAATGAAAGGAATGATACCATGCAGTTAAAGGGTGGGTGGGGATGGGAGGAGGTTGGGGGTGGGTCAAAAGAGAATAAGGGAAATGTGTGAAGAAGCGGAACAAATTGGTAACTATCCTTCTCATTCCTTCGACTCCTCTTTGGCTCTGTTTAGTCGGCGAATGTCCCAGTAGATTTTGGGAACGTCTGCAATGAAGATCAGGACGAAGGGGATGATGACGAGAACAAGAGACCCGTAGCCCAGGACCTTGGAGGAAAGGCGGGGGTCCGAGGCGCTGGTCTTGGTGCGGATGGTGCGAGACAGGGTGTCTTTGGGCACCTCCAGCTCGTCATGAAGACTCTTGGCTAGGAGCTGCACCTCGTCAGGGCTTATGGGACTCGCCCCTGCGGTCTGGCAGACGACCTCCGCGCTTGGCGGCCACGTGGACGACAAGGAGCTCCTGGAGTGTTCTGTGACGCTTGCTGACGTCGCGGCGTCTACGGGCAGCGTGGCTCCAGGGGCAGTGGTCGAAGGGGAAATCAGTGCGTGCGGGGTTGCCCCTACTCCAGGACTGACTGTGATGGCTGTCACGGTCTCGGTGCTATCGACAACGAAGACGTTTTCCTTGACTGTTGCTGTTATCGTCACGTAACTGACGATGGTGACTGATTGCATCACTAAGTGGGAAACGGTGGTCGTGACTACGACGGGGGAGATGGTTGTCGTGACCGTGACACTTGTGTCGCCGCATTCTGATGTCTTGGGGGTTGCTATGGAGGTGGGCGTCGTCACGTCACAGAGGGAGACTACTACCGACTCCGTCTGCGTCACCGTCGCCGTTACCAGCGGGTGGCTGATGACGTCAGTGACAGTGGTGGTGACGGTATAGGTGTATGACGACACAGCAGTGGACGTGGAACACGGGACGTAGATCTCCGACACCGCCGTTACCGTGGTGACCACGCTGGAACAGGGCTCTGGGGTTGGGACGCTGGGACAGGTGGCGGGGGCCGCCGTAGTGGGACAGTTGAAGGAAATGGAGGATGCGTTGGTCGTCAGTTCGGTCACAGTCAGAACTGCCACAGGAAGAAAAAGGAGATAGAAAGAAACTTAGCTAAGTAAGATTTTTTTTCAATCCTATCACTGGTTACGGAAGTTCAACATGAAGTCCCTATCAGACTGTTTTCGAGATATGTGACTTACAATTTCAAGAATAATCGTCAAATGATTCCATTCCTCATCATTACTGCCGCTTGCATTTGTTGTTGTTTTTTAACATAAAGGAAGATTCTACAGAACAACTTCATATGTACAATATAGATCTAACTCTCTCATAATACAAACTATACAAAGACTCGAAAAGGACAGGATTACTAATCTCTCCCCCACCCCGCACCCCCCACCCCCCACCCCCATCTCCGGTAGGATGCATGTCTAACACTGGCTTTTACCGGATTAGCAGAGTTCACTCATGTTATGAAATTAAGAGATTCAAAAACCGTACAAACGAATAAAGCTGTTGGAAAAGAGCGGAAAATCCACAGTGACGTAATAAGTTATTGTTTTAAT
>JAWQFJ010027162.1:0-50000 GCA_034096865.1 Theodoxus fluviatilis
AGAGAAAGGGAGAGCGAATGAGAGAGAGAGAGAGAGAGACACAGAGAGAGAGAGAGAGAGAGAGACAGACACAGACACAGACACAGAGACACAGAGAGAGAGACAGCTACAGAGACATAAATAGTGACACATAGACCGACAGACACACACATACACATACGCATAAACACACGCACAAACATACACGCGCGCACGCACGCAAACGCACACACATTAACAACACACACAGACATACAGACGGACTGACGAACGGACAGAAGGACGGACAGACGGACGGACATACAGACGGACGGACGGAAGGACTGACGGACAGACGGACGGGCGGACGACAAACATAGTGAGGCAGAGACAGAGAGAGACGGAAAGAGACTCAAAAGAGACGCAGCGAGACACAGAGACACATACAAATAGAGAGAGAGAGAGAGAGAGAGAGAGAGAGAGAAGAGAGAGAGAGACAAACAGACAGACAGACAGACAGACAGACAGACAGACAGACAGACAGACAGACAGACAGACAGACAGACAGACAGACAGACAGACAGACAGACAGACAGACAGACAGACAGACAGACAGACAGACAGACAGACAGACAGACAGACAGACAGGACAGACGGACGGACGGACGGACGGACGGACGGACGGACGGACGGAGACAGAAATACAGACAGAGACAGGCAGAAGAAAAGCTGAACTGAACCGAACTGAACTTTATCCATAAGGCCATGAGCCCATTGTAACTAACTTTAAGAGGAATTATGATCCTCACTGAATTTGTCACAGAACAAAATGACGTACTGGCCATTATGCCGGATTCTTGCCTTCCAGTATTTTACTCTTGCGCGTTTCAAAAGCGTGATGTATGAACATCGCAAGAGATTTAGTTATTTTAGCACTGATGTCCTGCATTATGGCAGTACACACACTAGTTATGGGCACGGTGACTTTCTTACAAAACTAATGACCAAGTTATTTTACGCTTATGATAAAGTACAGGCATGCGTCAGATGGAACAGTAGCAAGACAGACTTCTTTGATTGTATAGTTGGAACAAAACAAGGCACCTTAGAGAGCCCGATACTATTTTCCTTCTTTATTACATGTGTTGTTGAATTTGTTCGAGAACATGGTAGACACGTGGTTTAGATGCAAAGTGGGAAGGCAGAAATAGTTTCCTTTATCTATGCAGATGATATTGCGTTGCTATCTACCTCTCCTGTGGGCCTGCAGACCCAGATAGACAAGTCACGGAATGTTGCACATCGGCAGAGAAATTTCTATTCATCTTCTACAACTCCGCAAAATCGACATAGTAAGTCCCTGTCATTAAAGAATATCTTATTAGCTTTTAAGTCAGAGATTCCGAATCTGAATCGGACATGGGTGTCAGGAACTTGTAAAAATATTTATCACGTTTATATATTCTTTTAACCCCATATTTTGCTGGAAAGATGAATACCCGATACATTTTCGCTACTTACATTTGCATAGTTGAATTCCTACAAGCAGCAGTCAACCAGTGTTTGTTTGAAAGCGTACAGGAAGTGTTTCTCATTGTTGACACTACATGTAATGAGCCATACCTATTTAAAACCGTATCTAGATATACATTTTTCAACATATTTAATTTTCCCATTGCATTATTGTTAACTTACAACTAACTTACTGTGTGCTTGCATTGTGATAGTTCCTGTAGTAATGACGGAACCGTGCAGCGGCTCATACATGACTGCAGATACAACTTTTCCACCCCGCTAAGTAAAACTGTGTACTTTTTGTTGTTGCGAGGTAAACAGTGAACTCTGCTCATCTCAAATGCGTGTCGATTTGAACACCTATCTCCTTCACATAGGCGTGTGCCAGATGTTGCCATAGCAGTATTTCTCTGGAAAGCAGAGAGAGAGAGAGAGAGAGAGAGAGAGAGAGACAGACAGACAGACAGACAGACAGACACACAGACAGACAGACACACAGACAGACTGACACACAGACAAACAGTTCACAGTTCACAGTAATTTATTCCGCCAAGTGACATCATTTAAAAAAACGAGCACGAGGAAAACTAAGTGATGAAGGCTAAAAGAAACAAAACAAAAAGCCAAACACACGCATCACTTACACACCCTAACACGCCGTTTATACAAAAAACATATGGACATTTCCCTATGTACATCACTCACGCCACTCACGCAGCTGCACACAGACATAAGAGATAAGACTGCACCTAAAACCAAAAAGAAGACCAACTCTCCCCCCCCCCCCCCCTACTACACTCAATAGCAGTCCATATATCCCAGAGGAAGCGCAAATGAGAAAGTGTCACTGTCACAGATGTGGAGAAGTGTGTGCGCACCGCCGACAGGATCAGCGGCGGCAAAGCTGCCTGGGGGGTTCTGGACAGCGTTGAGCTCCGCCACCGCCGTGGGGAAGAACGAGTTCTGAAAACGGCACGTGCGCGTTTTGAGGGACCTGAAACGACGGCCAGAGGGAAGGAGCTGGAAGAGGGGACAAGCAGGGTGGGAGGGGTCCGCCACAATCTTACGGGACTTGCGCACTATGCGCTGGGCGTAGATAGAGGCTAGGGAGGGCAGATCACGGCCGATGATCCTGCCAGCAGCGCGCACGACACGCTCCAGCTTGTCTTTCTGCTGTTGGGTGGCACCTCCGAACCACACACAGATGGAGAAGGTGAGTACACTTTCCACCACAGCACGGTAGAACTGGAGCATGATCTCCGGAGACAGCCCAAACTTCTTGAGCTGCCTCAGGAAATACAGCCGCTGCTGGGCACGCCTATGGATGCCGTCAATGTTGTTGCCCCAACTGAGGTCGGAGGAGATGAGCGTGCCGAGGAACTTAAAACAGTCCACGATCTCGATGGCCTGGCCGCCGATCATCAGTGGATCGATAGGAGTCGGATTCTTCCTCAGGTCGACGATCATCTCCTGGGTCTTGGTGGTGTTCAGCTCCAGACTGTTCTCATCACACCACGACACCAAGCAGTCGACTTCCCGGCGGTAGTGGGATTCGTCGCTGTTGGAGATCGCACCTTCGACTGTGGTGTCGTCCGCGAACTTGATGAGCTGCACAGACTCGTGATGGGACACGCAGTCGTTCGTGTAGAGGCAGTAGAGGAGAGGGGACAGCACGCACCGCTGGGGGGCGCCAGTGTTCAGGATGAGGGTCTGGGAGGTGCGGTCGATGATCATAACATCTTGGGGACGACGCAGGAGAAAGTCCAGGACCAAAAATGCACAGATGATGGACAAATGATACGATCACTCAACCATATCATGTACATGTATACATCACGAATAAATATCCTGGTTGGGACAAGCTTGCTAATTTCATCTACCATATCTCCACCATTTCTATCTGTGCAGCAGTCTTAAGTGACCCGCCATTTAAGGACCATCGTCTGTGAGGCATCTAGGCCGACTGTCTCTGTCCCGTCTCCAACCTCCCTGCTACACAGGGTGTTTGGTCACTTCTCCATTGAGCTCTTTTCACCGGGCACCGTGACAACTTCCCTCCAAAATCATCTTGCCTCCGTAAATATCCCTCTACCTCTCCACCCGGCCCCACCCCCACCCTTCCCTCCCTTCCTCCAACTCATGTGTTGTTCAACCCCAACCCTTTCGAAGTCCCACTTCACTCCTGACCTTGCTTTCTTCGACCTTCCTCTGAGTGAGATTCACAGACTTGGACCGAACCCAGATGGTGTCGTGGCATTGCACGATGAAAGTAAAGACGGTGGCAAGAGAGGACTGATGACCAGGGCTAAAAGAAATGTTAGAGTATCCAGTAATGTGTGAGAAGTTGCCAAAACATTTTTTAGCTTTTCAATGCTGAGGACAAATATAAACATGATTGTGTCTAAAGAAAGTGTTTCAAGATCTTAAATGGCAGCATTCCTCGTGCTCAGAGGGGGGTGAGGGGGTGGAGAAGATCGGAGGAAGGAAGAAAAGAAGGAAGTATGAATATCCTTAAACCGTTACCTATCTGCTTTAAAATGGAGAGAGGTTTAACCCAAACACTTATCAGACACGCGAGTTCTGTGGACCAACAGCTTGTTCATCAACAAGGTTTTGTAGCCACTGGTCTTTCCAGCAGTTGGTCAACACTTGCTGCAGATCGTGACACCTGGCGGCTCGTCATAAGCAGGGCCGTCGCCTCCTTCGTGAATACCCGTAGGGCCTCCATAGAAGAAAAGCGAAATAGGAGAAAGAACGAGGCAGCTGCGACCGACCAGACCTTCCCCTGCAGCAATTGCCGACCGGACCTGCCGATCCCGCATCGGACTTCTAAGTCATGAGCGGGACTGCAAAGGACGTGGACCATGACCTTCCAGATCTTCGTAAACGAAGCAAAGTCATCATGATGATGCAGTGAGTTTGTCAGCACAGCGGCGATCAGGCCTGATATGAGTTTCTCTTCATCATTCACAATCTGTTGATCTTCATATTTTGCAGTGCAATGAAAGTACACACTGCTAAGGGACTCGCTTAATACCGAGCATACACAGAGGAAGTCGCCTTCTTACTGTGTGTTAAGAGAAGCTGTGGTATGTGGTACTGACAATGACTGTGGAGGGATTTGAGCTGATTTTGAGTGGTGGTAGCTTGTCACAAACACAAAATCACTCAGAGGTCTGTCCTCGAATAGAGGGTGTTTTGACATTTCACCTTTGCAGTAGTGATTCATTTGCAAAGAAAGTCTGTCCTCAGCGCTATTTTGTACTTTCTCGTCATCGGAAGATAATAGGTCCGTTGACTGCATGATAGCAGCAGTGCAGAGACTTCCACTCGTTCAGATCAAATTACTCTCTTCGCTCTTTTACCAGTACGTCAAGTGCCCAACAAGGGAAGACAAGGTGCGAGATATGTAACAGTCGAATGTCATTCACGACAACGCGGTTCGGGGTTTGAAGCGTGTCACGTAAACGCGATCACTGCATGCTGCACGCTGTTCCGGCCTAGCGCCAGCGTTTGGAGAGAGGAAGTCTAGACATTCACAGTGGAACAGTGGAGAGTCTGAGACGACAATTTGACTGCTGCAACTAGGACGTCTTTGTCAGTCCAAGAGACAACGTTCAGGAAGCGCCTGTAGTCATCTCTGACTGCATCCAAGTTTATGAAGACCTGTTTGTTTAAAAGAAACAATACCGTGCTATCTGAACAACAAGCTTCCGATACACCATCTCTTGAAAGAACTCCTGAAGGAAAACCATCGTTTGCTGGAGTAAAAAAAACCCAACGTGGACGTGAACTTCATAACAAAATAGATACATAAGACAGTTTAAAGTGGCTGGGAAAGGAAAAATGTAACACCTCTTTGCTTGAAATAGCAATTATAGAGCACGGCAGAGCCTCGAGAAAATCGTGGAGTGCAAGTACGGGAAAAGTGAAATCAATGTAGGCAAAGAAAAGACCCTTGTCAAACAACTAAATACGTTTTTATTTAGAATTTGATTCTCTCGCTCAAGAAAGTGTGTGAAAATGTTTGTAGAGCCCTCTGGAAATCTAACCTCAGGAAGGCATGAGATCCGGAAAGAATCAGCAGAAGATTTCTGCGTGTCATGTCAGCAGCTTGCCTTGTGTTCACCATGTTGTTCCAACTGTCTGTCGACACAAACATCATTCCCAACTCCTGGATGACGTCAGGCATCTGTCCAGTGCCAAAGACGCCAAAGCCCCCATGCAGCAGTGACCACCGACCCATAGCGCCCACCTCACTGGTCATGACGTCATTTGCAAGAATCGCCCTGCACCACCTCGAGATAGAGACATTCAATCTTTATCACCTTGAGGTATTTGCATACAGGACACAACGTACCACCGAGGATAGTACAGCTTTTGGACTTGTCACGCCCATTCCAAGCGATTCAGACTCACTGCTGCACATGCTCGGACGTTCAGGGGTAGACGCATGGCTGTGGAGATAGAGAGAAAGCTTCCTTACAAATCGGTCACAGTGTTTTCGCGTCCTCGCAACATTTCACCATCAACTAGCATGAACACGCCACCCTATCTCCGGCACTTATCTTCTTTACTTCAAACTGCAGACTGATTATTAGCCACTGAGGCGACAGACTCCTCAAACATGCGATGAGAAGGCTCTTGTATGAGTAATCGTGGACGTGAGAAAGTCCAAGGGAGCCCTGTCATTGCTGGTGATCACAGGTGAATGTGAAAGCATACAGACAGCTGGGGGTAACATTTTAATCACTGCTTAAACTGGAAAGACGACATCGAACTGCTCAAGAAGAAAGACAACTACGCCTGGTTTTTAAACAATATATTTGAAAGCCTTTCATGTAGACAATACGACTTTGTTTCTGTTCGTGCATCAGCTGTGTTGTCAGTCTTGGCTGTCTTCGTGATAACCTGAAAGAAGTGCCTGACAAAGAGTGACAAGGCAAAATTCGACAGTCATCAAACTTTCTGCCGAGATGATCGAGAGACTACTTTCATACACAGAAGACACAGCCAGGAAAACATTCAGCATTAACATCTGTGATATATCAGCAGATTCCTGACGCCAGCAGAGAGCCCTCTTCCAAGCAGCACATCCTGGCAGACGTCTTGTCTGCCTCCAGAGCAGACTTGCTCTACAACGCGAGTCTACAGTGCCGCCTTCTGTGCCGCTCCTGGACACTGCACCCTGAATCCTCACACCTAGAGGCCAACATGGGGAGGAAATGGACACTGGACATGATACGGAAAATGGAAGGGGGATGGGAGGGACATGAGAGGGTGGGAATATTTTCATAGTTAAGGTAGGACTTGAGTTTATTCTTTTTTTGAAGCATAGCTACGTTGTCATGATTTTGTATGTGTGTGTTGATTTTACCAACCACTATGTTAATGAACACACTAAATATTTAAGATCAATTTAACTTCTTTCCTGCTCTCTTCTACTCACATAATGACGTGAGTTTTGTTTACAATGGTTTTTAGAAAATGAAGCCACACACTGACGTCAGTACACATCCTTTGTGTTGCACTCAGACAGACCTTGTACCCTTACGGCACAATCCGCTCCACGAGTCAGTCTTTTCAAGAATGAATCAGATCTCTAGTAGTGCCAGTCCCATCAGCTTTCCTCCATTCCACCCCTCTTTGGTCGACATGGGGAACTTGTCTCTGTCATGGACCTTCGTAGCAAAAGTTATTTGCCGTTAATCACTCCTTAAGAATGCGAATGGACGCGACTGAGATAAGCCAACTAAAGACGTATAAGATCACAGCTGCCTGTGTAACAGATCTGAAGAGCTGTCCTGTCAGCAGACAGGCCTCATCCAACACGGATTGACGCAACACGCATTTTGCTGGTGGCCCTCCTCTATCGTCCCTCTTGCTTGGCGATGTCTTGACTTTCCTTCCACTTTCCACCTTCTTCCCCTCCCTTTGTTGTCGTTTTACTGAATGCTGCAAACTCTTACCTCCCTCCCTTTATTGCCGTCTTACTGAATGTTGCAACACCCTTCTCCCCCTCCCTTTGTAGCCGTCTTCCTGAAGGCTGCAACATATTTCTCCCCTCCTTTTGTTGCCGTCTTACTGAATGCTGCAACGATTTCTCCCCCTCCCTTTTTACCTTATTACTGAATGCTGCAACACCTTTCTCCGCAAACATTTGTTGCCGTATCACGGAATGGATACAACATCCTTCTCCTTTTCCCTTTGTTGTCGTCTTACTGAATGCTGCAACAGCGTTCACCGAAAGCATTTGTTGCCCTCTTGCAGAGTGCTGCAACACCTTTCTCCAAAAGCATTTGTTGCCTTCTTACTGAAATCTGCAATACCCTTCTCCCTCTACTTTGTTGCATTCTTACTGAATGCTGCGACATCTTTCTCCCACACCCTTTGTTGCCGTCTTACTGAATGCTGCAACACCCTTCTTCCTCTCCCTTTGTTGCCGTTTTGCTTAATGCTGCAACATCCCACCTCCCTCCCCCTTCCTTTGTGTCCGTCTTACTGAATGGATGCAACACCATCCCCCCCTCATTTTGTTGCCGTCTTGCTAAGTGCTACTACAGTCTTCTCCCCCCCCCCCCCCTCTCTTTGTTGCCGTTTTACTTAATGCGGATACACCCTTCTTACCCCCCACACCCACCCACTCCCACCCCACCCCAACCTCCCGTTGTTGCCGTCTTACTACGTGCTACTACAGCCTTCTCCGCCTCCCTTTGTTGCCTTCCTAATGAATGCTGGAACAACTTCTCCGCCTCCCTTTGTTGCCTTGCTAATGAATGCTGGAACAACTTCTCCGCCTCCCTTTGTTGCCTTGCTAATGAATGCTGGAACAACCTCTCCGCCTCCCTTTGTTGCCTTCCTAATGAATGCTGGAACAACTTCTCCGCCTCCCTTTGTTGCCTTGCTAATGAATGCTGGAACAACTTCTCCTCCTTTCTTTGTTGCCGTTCTACTGAATGCTGCAACATCCTTCTCCCCCCACCCCCTTTGTTGCTGTTTCATTAAATGGTGCAACACCCTCCTCCCCCTCCCTTTGTTGCTGTCTCATTGAATGCTGCAACACCCTTCTCTCTTTCCCTGTGTTGCCGTCTTACAGAATGCTGCAGCACCAATCTCCCTCTCCTTTTATTGCTGTCGTACTGACTTGTTGTTAAACTCTTCTCCTGCTCTTTTTGTTGCCGTCTTACCAAATGCTGCAACATCCTTCTTCTCCTCCCTTTGTTGCCGTCTTACTGAATGGGTTGCAACACCCTTTTCCCTCTTCTCTTGTTGCCGTCTTACTGAGTATTGCAACACCCTTCTCCCCCTCCCTTTTTTGCCGTCTTACTGAATGGATGCATCACACTGTCTCCCCCTTGCATTGTATCTATCTTATGCAGTAATTGCAACACCATTCTCACCTTTCATTCGTTACTGTACCTCTGAATGGATGCAATGCATTGTATGCGATTCTCACAACAACAATGGTTAGATGATAATCCCTGTAGGCAGTCTTTACCTCGTTTGTTCTTAGGTGCGCTACTGAACATGCAGCCAGTATAAGATAACCAACGGTATCAATGCTTGCACTTTGTGTTGGATGTGCACCTGCCTACATGTATGCATTCATTGACACTACCGCACAAAACATCACCACAAATTTGCATTGATTTTGGCACAACACCTACAGTAATGTTTCGTCCATCATTGCATTTATGTCCTTACTACATTCATAAGAGTATTTAATGCAGATTTTTGTTACAATTTAATTTAACTTTATATTTCAAAAGATAGTGCATGTCTTTCGTTGTGTTGAAGATAAAATACAGCAAGGGGTAAGACACAAAGAAGGAAATATCTGACAACACTGCATTCTCCAACCTTGTTCTCACACATGTTCTTTTACAGCCACTACAACAAAAGAATCCCCGTTGTAATGCCCATTGAAGACAGACGTCAAAACACAGGAGGAGATCCACGCACACCCGACCAAGAGAGCTGGCTGACAAAAACACCTACGGCATCACCTTTTGCTGTGGAACAGCGCCTGACAGAAACGTGGAGCGACCACAACAGAGCAAGAACTGACAGCAGGAGGAGGAATATTGGAGGCTGCAGCACGGCTGTTGAGAGACAGGTCAGGCCAAGGAGGAAGACAAGACAGCCATCGAAAAGCGTTTGACGACTCAGGAAAACCACACGGCTTGTAGCAGTAGCAGAGGGCCAGTAAGAGAACGAAGCAACACAATTTCAGTCACAGTGACTTTGTTGGGTGACACCTTTCATGTATAACGTTAACGGTGAAAACTGAGAAAGACGAGAAAGTCACATGTATCCAAGCGAGAACATGGAATCTGTCTTCTCAAGGGATCACAACAATCGACGAGTTGCCTGCACTCACCAAGGTCAGGATTGTTGTATGAGCAGAAGAGAAAGGAGGCGTTGTCTTTAAAACAAATCTCACTCTCAAACTCACTGCTGCCAATTGTCATGCGTCGAATTTTGATCAGCTGGCGAGTTTGTTGTTTTCTCTTTCGGGCGGTGCTGCAGATGACAGGCATTTAAGAACATATAGTTCTGTCAAGAATTGAATTGTGGTTTTTCATGCAAGTTATTCGGCTAGCTTGATTGAAACTCACGGCGGACATGGAATATTATTTTTGTCATGGACTAAAACCGGTTTTTGCGTGCAAGATGCTTCAATGAGTTTAGTACAGCTCACAGGGAGCACTGAAATAAGGATGAGAGCCTGAGCACAGAAGGAGGACAAGACGGATGGTGGACATAAGGACGGAGAGACGAAGAGAAGACGACTCTTAGCTGTGGTTTCAGAGGTCTTCTTTTTCCTTTTGCGAGATTTTGGCGACACTGTGGGCCCCACAGTAGGGATCTTCTGGACGGAAGTTCCGACCAAGCTTTGGGTGTGTGACTCGATCCAAGGGTCCGTATTTCTTCTCGCGTGAGTACAAAAGGGAAGCGGTGTCCTTAACGATAGTCTAGACTCCTGCTAACCTAACCTACGATCTTAGTATCACCGAGAAATTTTGTTGTACGTTGTTGGTTTTTTTAATTGTTGTTGATTGTGTTAGTCTGGTGTATTGTTGGCAATGGACCTTATCCACACATCGACGCTCTGGGAGTTACTTCCCTTGTTTGTGGGACCAGCCCGGGCATCTTTCAGAATGCCGAGTAACAAGCGCTGTGCTTGGGGACAAAGTTAAACGGATGATAGATACCCTGAACGCTGTGTTGTCGTCAAAGTCATTCCATTTGTGAAACCGGGAAAGTATATGTGCCATCTAGATCGTTGCCTTCGCAGCTGCAATCGCCCAGCGAACTAGCTGAACGTAGACACAATCACGTGGCACTGTTGTCGTGCTGTACATTTGCAGCAACGTAAGATCTCGTACGACGATTTGATTCAAGGCCTAGTGCTAATTGCTTTGATGGTCTGGTCTCAGTGTCACAAAAATATGATGATTTAATCAATCACTGATTTAAAAAATAAGTGTGTTGCCCTACATTGATTGACAGTCTGAGTGAAATAGATCTATTTCACTGTCCCACCTGGCGAACTTGTTGCCGGCTGTATTGAGCTTGTGTGTTCGTGTAGGCCTACTCAAAAGTCAAAATCACAGTCGTCTCCGAAACAAGGAATAATCAGAGTAAGGGGGAAAAGCATTTCGTTTGTTTGTTTTGTTCTTGCAGCACTTCAAAAATGATGTGTAGGTCTGTGACTGTCTGTCTCTCTGTGTTGTGTGGTGTGTAGGTCTGTGACTGTCTGTCTCTCTGTGTTTAGTGGTGTGTAGGTCTGTGACTGTCACCATGTGTTCTGTGGTGTGTAGGTCTGTGACTGTCTCCATGTGTTCTGTGGTGTGTAGGTCTGTGACTGTCTCCATGTGTTGTGGTGTGTAGGACTGTGACTGTCTCCATGTGTTGTGTGTAGGTCTGTGACTGTCTCCATGTGTTGTGGTGTGTAGGTCTGTGACTGTCTCCATGTGTTGTGTGGTGTGTAGGTCTGTGTCTGTCTCTCTCCATGTGTTGTGTGGTGTGTAGGTCTGGAACTGTCTCCCTGTGTTGTGGTGTGTAGGTCTGTGACTGTCTGTCTCCATGAGTTGTGTGGTGTGTAGTGTGACTTTCTGTCTCCATGTGTTGTGTGGTGTGTAGGTCTGTGACTGTCTGTCTCCATGTGTTGTGTGGTGTGTAGGTCTGTGACTTTCTGTCTCCATGTGTTGTGTGGTGTGTAGGTCTGTGACTGTCTGTCTCCAAGTGTTGTGTGGTGTGTAGACCCCAAGCTAAAAGACACATTTTGGTATGATTTATCTCATAGAAAACATAGAAACTAACTGATAACTTATAAATGCATTTAATCACAGAAGAAGGGGAAAAAATCAAAATCCTAATTTTAATGTTAATTTTTCTGCCAGGGCACAGAAGCAAGGTCTGAAATGACATGAGGCAGCCCCATTGCCCAATTGGTAGCATCTGACAGCTCGACCAACCTTGGCCATGTTATTGGTATAACACTAAGAGCCTAGCAGTCAGTAGATCCTGACATAAGGGGATCATTCAGCAACTCTATCATTATGCTGTATTTGAAATGATGTTCAAACAAGTGTAGAAACTGCTGACTCTTCTAAAACTCCACCACAAATTTGCCATCAGAAAAAACTTTTTTGTTTTATGTTGTAAAAGTAAATCAGAGGTAACAGATAATAGCTATTTGCCTCAGGTCTGTGACTGTCTGTCTCCATGTGTTGTGTGGTGTGTAGGTCTGTGACTGTCTGTCTCCATGTGTTGTGTGGTGTGTAGGTCTGTGACTGTCTGCCTCCATGTGGTGTGTAGGTCTGTGACTGTCTCCATGTGTTGTGTGGTGAATAGTATTATATATATTATTAATGATTTTTTTTATTCTTATGTGTTCATTATTTTGATTTTATTCTTTTTTATTTTTATTTTTTGTTTTGCAACTTTTTGTGCATGACTATTGAGTGTCCCAGAAGAAAAATAAAAAACAAGAAAACTGTTCATAATATATACCTCTTTGTTACATGTACTTGGTTACTTGGTTAATGCATGGATGTGCATGTTGAAACAAAATAGAACAACAAACAGTACAGATTTACACACACACAAAGCCAGTTGGAAAAAAATGTTGTACTGCAGGTATCTTTCAAATTTTTTTTCCTTGTGTTTCAAAGTTTGAGCTGGTGCAAATTGAAATACAAAAAGTGCCAGAGGAGTACAAAGCACCTTGGAAATAACTAGTGGCAGTTAACTTCAAACAACAATTTGCATGGCTGATCAACATTGTGCTAAGTGACTAACTGTGAGAACTGGTTTGCCTATGTGTCACTATATGATGTGTGTGGACTTGTGTGAAAAATTGAAATATACCTGCAGTACAGCATTTTTGCAAAACAAAAACTAAAAATAAAAGAAAGAATAAAATCAAAATAATGAACACATAAGAATAAAAAAATATTTTATAATATATATAATACTATTCACCACACAACACATGGAGACAGACAGTCACAGACCTACACACCACACAACACATGGAGACAGACAGTCACAGACCTACACACCACACCACACATGGAGACAGTCACAGACCTACACACCACACAAAACATGGAGACAGACAGTCACAGACCTACACAACACATAGAGACAGTCACAGACCTACACACCACACAACACAAGGAGACAGTCAGTGAGTCACAGACCAGCTACACACCACACAACACAGGCCAGGGAGACAGTCACAGACACGCGATGCGGCAATTTACGTGTAAACACCTGTTGACCAGGGATTACGTATCACAACACCTGAATGATTTGCTGTGTATTTGCGGGTAGAAACATATCACAACAATGCTGTCACATTAGGCGCTCCATTTCCAGCACTGTGTAAGGCAATGTACAACTACAACAGTGCCACGTGATTGTGTCTACGTTCAGCTAGTTTGCTGGGCGATTGCAGGCTTTTAACCAGCGAAGGCAACGATCTAGATGGTACATATACTTTCCCGGTTTCACAAATGGAATGAATTTGACGCCAACACAGCGTTCAGGGTATCTATCATCCCTTTAACTTTGTCCCCAAGCACAGCGCTTGTTACTCGGCATTCTGAAAGATGCCCGGGCTGGTCCCACAAACAAGGGAAGTAACTCCCAGAGCCTCGATATGTGCATGAGGTCCATTGCACGGGAAATATTTTCCACTGTATGCCTGCATTGTGGAGTGTGTAACGTATTGATGATAATTGCAAGGGATATGGATCTGTCTCGTTTCTGTATTACAAGCACTGTTGTGTATGGTGTGTGATTTTGTTCCTACATTATTGCCTTGTAGTTCTTGTTCTTGCTTGCAAAAGGGTGATTCTTGTTCGTACATGGTTTATGTTAGTTATTGTTCTGAATTGCAAAAGGTAAACGTGTTGTTGCTATTCCCGAGCTTCTAAGATAGCGCTCCGTGTTGTGTAATTGGAGGGGAAAACTTGTTTCTAACATGTTCCTGCATTACCGGGTTGCGGCGCACTTGGTTTGTGATTGTAGTGGAAACTGGTTTTGGTCTCCTCACTTCATTGCTGTGTGGGTTATTGTTTGATCATGTGTTACAGGAGGACTTTCAACACTATTGGTCGTAAAATAAAGTGTGATTGCTACTTTGTCTTTCGTGCATTGTTATATATTGTCTTGTACCTTTTGAATGGATTGCTTATTTCTCTCGGTTAAACCCGAGCAGGAAAAGACTCATGACAACAAGAAAGAGACAAAGAACGAAGTAGTCCAGTTCCATTCATCTGCTGCACGTCTGCAGAGCATCCACTGAACACACAGCGCTGTGTGCCTGGGAAACAATTATCTCTTCGAAATAAACAGTCAGGAATACTTAGTATTCACTTCCTCCATTCCAGGTAAGATTCATCCAGACTGAGGTCTACACGTTTTTACCTTGACTACTGGTATCCCAAGGTTGCAACTCCTCTGCTATGACACTGAAAGATGACTATGAAGTAAATGCGCTATTGTTATCACGGTTTCGAGATATCATAAAACAAGACTGTAGCCTATATAATGTCTCGTTAACCTCGGTGGAGAAAGAATGTACCCCTCAATGGGCCAAATATGCCATGGGTCACTGATAATTTGTCCATTATCATGACATCTTGAATATAGCGTTTGTGGGAAGTCAATCCACTCGAGTCTCGGTCATTTCAGTGAGGTCTTTTCGTGGAAAATCTCAGCAACAACTAAAAGGTAAAGGTAAAGGTGTGGTTTTTTATAGCGACTTACACCCTTTGTCTTCATTTTTGTTTTTGCCGCCAGAGCAAACCATGCTTGGGGAAGGGGGGGGGGGGGAGGGGGGAAGAGAAAAAAGGTTGAGAATAATGACAAAACCGCTTACACTTTACCCCCTGATCACTGGGCATCTTCATCAATCCTCACTGGTACCTCACAACAAACATAGTGACAGACATTTAAGACGCACACAGTCAGGTACCAGCACCAACTCCGCTCCCTGTGGAGTATTCCAACCCGATGCTGGCGCTTGGCCGCGTACAAGGGTTAATCGCACAACGTTTTTGCCAATATTGCCCTCACAGGTACCCGGTTTTACTCCTGGGTGGGGAGAAACAATGCGAGTTCAGCATCTTGCTCAAGGATGCAACTCTAGAAACCGCGCAGCTTCGAACGCCGTACCCACTGGCCGCAAGCGACTGTAGGTCCAGCGCGCTAACCACTCGGCCACAGAGCCACTAAGAGTGGCTAGGGAAGACTGGGATCTTGCTTTTGAGACCAGGAAATGAGACGGAGTCTTTTATACAGATGCAGGCTGCCACTAGACATTCGTTCATGGAAAAATCGAATAATATGGAGTGGTAGGTTTTGAAAAGAATTGTTCTTTATAAGAAATAATTGAAACTATTAAAGGCAATATCTGTGTCATAAAACTGTTCGTTTGTGATTGTGATTCTTTTGGATTTCAACCAAGCTTGTCTATCAGGTAGAATCCAGAGGTAACATTTAACACATAGCATCTCTTCTGATCTAGAACCCATGGTCACAGCGCTTTCAGACAGAAGCTGTGTGCCACAGAGCGTGCATGTCCCTAATGAAAGGAAATAATAGGCCTCTGCTCAGATAGCTGTTGATATATTCTCTGCTCTTATTTGGCTGCAACAAACTGGCGCGCGTTTGACAGATTCGACGATGCAAAAAAGAAACACAACCCTGTACAAAAGTTTTCTACCTACAGTTCTAACTCTGCGTGCATGCAGCGTCACCCCAGGTCTGGGGACCAAGGCCAAGTGGACTTCCTTGGAGCTAGCGAGGGCCCCTAGTCAGAGCTGGCGGTAAGAAAGGGTTGCGCTGAACTGCCTCGGTACTAGCTCCGCCGTTGAGTGTCTGTTGTCTGTCTTCTGAGTGTCTGTAGACTGGACCTCCTTCTGTCCCACATTTTCTAAGTGTTCCTGTTGTGCTGGACTGAGGTCTAACATTGCACAGGTCAAGTGTGAGAGAGTTGAGAAGTCAGTTGAAGGAAAGAGCAACAGCACCACGCAGTTCTGACTATTAAGAGTACTTGCGTTTTCCCTGTTTGATGTCAAATTAACATTACTTGTCATACGCATCTACACTCTCCAAACTCATGCTTATCTAAAGGGTGAATGCTCTTTCTTTGTCACGATAAATTACACTTCTTGCGAGATTTTCACATCAATAACTTGATTTGATCATTACTTCAGAGCAAAAGGCACACGACCCGTGTAATAAAACCGTCAATGTGTCTGTCTCCCTTACTGGGTCTGACTCCAGCTGTCTGTGAAGGGACCTGCTGTGGAGGCCGTGGTATGGAGAAAGGCTGCCTCTTCACCTCATCTAGGCTGACGTCGTGAGCGGATCTTTGTGTATTTGTGTGTTGCATGTTCAGTTTTTGTACTGAGAAAAAAAGCCAGAACTTCTCTACTTCAACTATGCTGACATCCCCATGCTTCCTTGTACAGAGAATGCAAGGGCGGGATGACCCAAGTTCTGCTGATGCAGACCCTGAGGAGATTGTTGCCTTTCGTCATGAATGTTCAGAAAATGTTATTCGATTCTCCACAAGGTGTGCGTTACAGTTTGTTTGTCACGTCTCAGGCTTATAAATTGTTCCTCTCTGGGTAAAGATGGTTTAGGCGCTACGACCCGTCTAATTCGGCTTATCGTCGTCTGTGTGTTGCAATTCAATTCAATTCAATTATTTTATTTAATGAGGGTATACATGTGTACTATTAAAGTCCATCTTCCAGTGGCCCTCAAGATAAAACATTGTGGCAAGAAGAATGAGAACTATCTCTCTCTCTCTCTCTCACACACACACACACACACACACACACACACACACACACTCTCTCTCTCTCTCTCTCTCATTACATTACGTTTTTTCTCACACCATTACCCCGCCTCCATATCACCTCTCATTATTGTTCTTGAGATAGAGTTTTAACTGCTTTTTTGAATGACTGAATATTCGATGTGGGTTGTTTTTTTAAGAAAAAGGTAGTGAGTTCCATATCTTTGTAGCATAATAAGTGAATGATTTACGAAACACGTGGATCGTGGGAGGATGAAGATTTGATATTGAGAATAAACGGAGTCTGGTATCGCCTGAGCGTGAGAACTTTTCTTGGAGGTACGATGGATATACTAAAATGACCGTTTGAAACTGACATTCATGTTCGAAAGAGAGCCAGTTCCAACTGGACAGTATTTCATTTAGAGGCATATCATAGTTATTCATGACAATACGTCCAGATCTCCTCATAATTCGATTGACAGAATTTTTTTATATGTGAGGACAATGTCCCCAGATATTTAAACAATAGCTTATATGTGGGGCGATTTATGCAGTGTGAAACATTTTCCTGTTTTCCATGAGAAGGAATGTTTTTTTAAATAAATATAAATAACTGAGTATGAAGTGTTTTAATGACATATTCAGCATGACGTGTAAATGACAGAGTGTCATCAATAAGCACACCAAGTAACGTTCTGTATCGGATAACTGCGTAAATTGAGGATTAGTTTCGTAGAGGAGAAAGTTCGTATTCTTTGCTGGGTAGTTATTAGCATACATGTTGTTTTTAATGAGTTCAGGGTCATTCCATTTTGTCTTGTCCAAGAATCTATTCTTATGAAGTCATCAAGTTTATTTTGGAGTTCCGATAGATTGGATGCAATAGCTGTAAGAGTGGTGTCGTCTGCATACAGATCAGCATCAGACTGAGAGGTCCTGAAGGTAAATCCGAAGAAAAAATGGAGTAAAGTAGAGACCCCCAGTATTGAGCCTTGAGTTACGATAGAACTGATTTTCGAAATATTCAGAGAGAGAATTGTGTACATGGCGCTCTAGAATTTCACTCAGTACGGGAAGAATACACACTGGTCTGTAATTTTCTATATTTGACCTGTCTCCTTTTTTTAAAAGTGGTTTTATTTTTACCTTTTTCCACTGGTCAGGAAAACAGCAGTATTCTATGCTAATGTTGCATATTTCAGCAACGGCTTTACAAATGATATGAGAGGATAGTTTTAACATTCTAGCATTGATACCATCTAAGCCAGTTGCTTTATTAGTTGCACAGTTGTGTTTGCCACAAACTCCGTTTCTTCTTTGATAAAGCCATTGACTCAGTTGCCAACAAAAGCTTTCTAAATGCAAGGAGAGCTCGTGAGATAACAGTGTATGTTTGTTTACGGTATTTTTGCTCCGTATTTCCTTTGCGTCGTTGTATGGATCCAAAGAGGAAAGGAACATATCGTCACAACGTTGGAAACTATAGTGACGTGTGTGGAGGACGTCTGTGAGAGTGGAGTTGCTAGACAAATGCTACACTGGTGTTGAGACCAGATATCATTGTCTTGTTCTTTTTTTGTATCAACCTTGCCTTTGATCTTCCTTCGTAGACAGAAACAGAAAAGAAAAATAACCCTACAGCTTTGGGATTCCTTACACAAGACGTTGCTTTACTATTCCATTATGTTTAAAGAAGAGAAAAGTATGTGCACTGAAAATGAATTAGAAATCTACTACATTAACTATGACGTGTGAGCTAAAACACATGAAAATATAAGTTCTGCTCGGACTCCCTGGACGAAAGAATCATTTTCTCCCTAATGCATTTGGAATACTCTAGTCTTGTCATGCTACTTAATAGCAACATACATCTAAAAAGCAAACGGTCATGTCTTCAAACACAAGCAATGAGAAGAAAGATACTTCAGGATGAGAGGTGGGAAAGGTTTCACATAGCTTGTGGTGGTGTCAGCACACATCACGAAGCGAGGAAACCAATTAAGAGGCACTCACCAGCTGAAAAAGAAAGAAAAGAACACATCACCTCAAGCGCAGTTGTGGCCATAGATAAATTCAACAGAAGATACATCACCACTAATAAGGCTGTGTATGTGCTATGCAAAAGGAAAAAGAAAAAATATTTTCTTTGTATCAACCTTGCCTTTGATCTTCCTTCGTAGACAGAAACAGAAAAGAAAAATAACCCTACAGCTTTGGGATTCCTTACACAAGACTTTGCATTACTATTCCATTATGTTTAAAGAAGGGAAGAGTGTGTGCACTGAACGTGAATTAAAAATCTACTACATGAACTAAGACGTGTGATCTAAAACACGTGAACATATAAGTTCTGCTCGGACTCCCTGGACGAATGAATCATTTCTCCCTAATGCAATTGGAATATTCTAGTCTTGTCATGCTACTTAATAGCAACGGACATCCAAAAAGCAAACGGTCATGTTTTCAAACGCAAGCAATGAGAAGAAAGATACTTCTGGATGAGAGGTGGGAAAGGTTTCACATAGCTTGTGGTGGCGTCAGCACACATCATGCAGCGAGGAAACCAATTAAGACGAACTCACCGGCTGAAAAAGAGAACACATCAACTCAAGCTCAGTTGCAACCATAGATAAATTTAACAGGAGATACATCACCACTAATAAGGCTGTGTATGTGCTATGCAAAAAGAAAAAAGACACGGGGAGAGAGAGAGAGAGACAGACAGAGAGACAGAGAGACAGAGAGAGACAGAGAGAGACAGAGACAGACAGACAGACAGAGACAGACAGACAGATACAGAGAGAGACACAGAGAGACACAGAGAGAGACAGAGAGAGACATAGAGAGAGAGACAGAGAGAGAGGCAGAGAGAGACAGAGAGACAGACAGACAGAGAGAGAGGGAGACAGACAAAGAGACAGAGAAAGAGAGAGAGAAAGAGAGAGAGAGAGACACAGAGAACTTGAACTTGAACTTGCTTTATTCGTAGGCCGACAGCCCATTGAATGATCATCATAGTTACATAACAACATTTACTTACAATCCTTCCAACTCTAGGGCTGGCTAGAAAAACATACATTTTCAAGCAGATTATAAGCAGATTGTGTTTCTATACATTTCTCTTGCCTTAGCTTTAGTGCATAAAATATAAACATTGATACATCCATACTTTTCTTGATATTGTTACCTTTTAAGAGGTAAGCACAGTATCTTTTGTTGGGATATACATATTTTGCAATATATCTTTCCCTTAGCTTATCATATGTGCTACATTCTAACAAGAAGTGGGTTTCGCTTTCAAGTGTGCTACAAAATGGACAAACCAGATCGTTTGTTTCATTGTGCCTGTAATGCTGGTTAACTCTCAGTGTATTTATTCCAAATCGGAAGCGAATGAAGGAATCTCTAAACTTTTTAATGGTTAGGAAACTCAGATAACTTTCCGTCCCAAATAAGTCCTTTACGTTAGAGTACCATATGAATCTTTGACTGTTTTGATGTCGTTCATCCCATGACTGACGATAGCAGTCCTGTAATCTTTGCTTTATCTGTTTCAAGAAGGATGTCCGGTTCCTTACTCCACCATTCAACCAAACATACATGAATCCAAATCTACACAATGTGTTTTTAACTAGGCTACTCCAATTCTTTCTTTCAGGGATATTAGAATGAAGTAGCATTTCATATGCTTGTCTTGGTAATCTTTGAACAGGTAGTTTTGACAGTCTCAGCCAATATTTTATTGCTCTGATTGTGCTGTTAATATGCAGGGGATATCTACCCAGTTCACCATACACAAGATGACTGGGTGTTCTAATATCTAAACCCAAAAATCTTTTGCACGCGAAAGTATGCACCTTTTCCACCATGTCTGGGCTTTCTAGGCCCCATAACTCTGCACCATATAGCAAGGACGATTGTACTTGCATATCAAAAAGTTTGAAAAATATGATCGGATTTATATTGTGAAATGACCACATGGTTTTCAAAATCTGTACGACTTTCTGCTTGCCTCTACTGGCATTCTCTTCTATAGGGGCACTTTTAGATATTTTGGTGGTGAAAGTATATCCCAGGTACTTATAGCTATTTACCACGTCCAATCTTGTTCCTTTCAAAAACCATTTTTCGCCCTCAGATAAATGCCCACCTCTCCGGAAGACCATTACTTTGGTTTTACCAATATTTACTCGGAGATTGAGTGTCCCGGATATGTAAGCTAGAGAATTGAGCTGATTTTGTAACCCACTCGGGGTGGTAGATAATAGAGCAATATCATCTGCGAAGAATAGGGCAAATATTTCCTCTCTGCCTGGTAGCATTTGAATGCCATGTTTACCATGTGATCTGATGTAATCTGCTACAGTATTGATATATAGGAGGAAGAGAGATGTGCTCTCTTTGGCACCTTGCTTCACGCCGACTGGACATGTGAAGAACTCGGACGTTATATGGTTCCATCTAACACAAGATTGTACACTTGAATACATCGCTTTAAACATATTGGTAAATTTTGTTGACAAACCACTGTTTTTCAATATCTTCTAAAGTTGAAAGCGGTCAACCGAATCGAAAGCTTTTTTATAATCTACGAATGCCACATAAAACTTTCCCCTGCCCTGCCCATAAACGTGCTTCATTGCTATTGAATGGAGGGTAAAGACGTGATCAATGGTAGAATGGTCGGGAGAGAGACACAGAGAGAGAGACAGAGAGAGAGACAGAGAGAGAGACACAAATAGACCGACACACACACACACACATGCAAACACACACACACAAACACACTTGCGCGCGCGTACGCACACACATCACACACACACACACACAGATTTCTTCTTCTGTTTGTCCTTTGTAGTCGAAGATGACCATGGCTTGAAAGGTCAGATGGAAGACCGGCGGCTGTGGGTCCTGAGATGACAGACGAGTCCAATCCGGGCCCTGAAGACTCGCCCACATATAGGACACAAGTGAGTAGTGCCGTCGTGGCAGTGGATGCTGCGCGGGTCTTGAGGACGGCACGCGTTCGTTTCGCCTTGGTGATGCGCCTGGCTTCAGCCGCACGGGCTCCTGTGGTGATCTTGCTCCGCCAAGCTGGACCGTCCTCAGCGAGCGTCTCCCACGCATTGATGTTGATGCCCAGGCCTTTGAGGGACGCTTTGAGGCAGTCTTTGTAACACTAACACACTCATTAACAACACATACACACAACTAGAGAGACAGACAGGCACACACACACACATACACACATACACACACACACACACACACACACACACACAAACACACACAGTGCTAAACAGACAGACAGACAGACAAACGGACGGACGGACGGACAAATGGACGGACATACAGACGGACGGACGGAAGGACTGACGGACAGACTGACGGACGAACGGACATACAGAGGGAGACAGAGACACAGAGAGAGACTCAATGAGACACAGCGAGAAACAGAGACATACATATATATATTTATATATATATCCTTATATATATATATATATATATATATATATATATATATATATATATATATATATGTGTGTGTGTGTGTGTGTGTGTATGCTTGCAGGTGGTGGGGTACGCGTTCGAATCAGCAGTGCTCCCAGAGTTGCATAATTGAGCAAGGCATGTAACTCACATTGTTTCTCAATCAAGAGCAAAACAAGGCACTTGTAACTGTAGCGATGGGGCGCGTTAAACACTGTACCATTGTCTGTTACCGTGAGCCAGCATCAGGGTGGAATACTCCACAGGAAGTGGGGTTGCTGCTGGTACCTGACTGTGTGTTTCTTGTCTGTCACTTTGTGTGTCGTCAGGTGCCAGTAAACGACTGATTATGCGGCCCAGTGATCAGTGGGTAAAATACAAAGCGGTCTGAGGTAAACACATGGGAGATTAGTCCCAATTTAAAATCACACCTTATCCTTTACATGTACTTCTTACAACACCCCTCAGTGCCTACACGCTCCCTACACTTCTACACTCATTCCCAGACTCTATCACCACACCCCCTACAGTAACTACTCCTCCGCCAAACCTTTTCTACAAACACGCCCTCACTGTACGACCTTAGGCCCCGGCCATCCCTTGTTGGGGGAGGGACCAGGATGGGGGGATGGAGAGCAACAGGGTATTTGTTGTTGGGCGAAGCACGCCTTGAATTGTGTTGAGTATCCATTAATAGGACACTGTAGCTGTGGTGGAAATCCTCAACCAACTCTGAGTAGAAACCTCCCAGTTCAGACGTTCTCGATGAAAATGTGAAATAGACAAATGACCTTCATTTCTGAATCCACCTCAGTGAGACTGACGGTGAGCTCGAAGCCCGAACTGTGATGCACAGAGGCTGTTGCGAAGCGGACATGCGACGGCTGTAGTTGTGGACGATGCGCTTCTGCTGGAGGTTGCCCAGCCACCGCTCCTCGAATGCCCTGATGTCCTGAGAAATGAACGAGCATCTGGCACTGTGGTCGGCTGCCAGGAATTCCCATCGATCTGCACTTGGAATGCACCATGACTGATTGAAGGAGAAAGAAAGGAGGAAAGCCGATATTTGAATTCCAGTCTTGGGGTGTGCACTAAACTCACATGGCTACAGCAGTTGCTTCTTTTCCCTTTGTTTATCTCACGTTCCTCCTCGTAGTTTCTGAAGCTGAACATTCAACACTGAAGGTTGTTGGTGCAGCTAGACTTGCACTCTTCGTCACGAAACAACCAACAGTTGTCTGTGGTTTTCTTTTCTATTCTAAAATATCAAGAGTAGTGCAGGACAAGAACCACGACATGCCCTCGACTGCAAGGACGGAAAGAAGAAAGCAGGTTTCCCGAGCGGGGACTGAACCACGGCCTACTTTGTGTGCACTGCTCTCCTCACACATAGCGATTTCGCTCACTTGAAGCCACTGCAAACGCAGTATTACTATGGAATAATTGCCTTCACAAGAGAAATGTATCAGAAGTGCTGTGCGAGAAAGGAAAATGCACAACACGGAAAGTGGAGTGTTGTGGAGGACAGTTTGAAAAGGTCCTGCCATCGGCTTGACGTCCTCAGAGTCAGGGTGACAGAGACAACAGGGGATCTCTGTGTTTGTTTGGCGTGTTGGGACGTCTACAACACAGTCATGCTGTGAATATGAGGAGAAACAGAGTGATTCAATTGAGACATATGGGTGAGAGCTAAGGATCACAAATACTAACTACTCGTCTCTGTTTACGTCAGATCAACTCCTTGAGGCCACTGCATGCTGGCCTCTTCGACAAAGTCCCTTGGGCGATGGAAGTGACTCTTGGGAGGACAGGCCAAAGAGACAACGTCTTTGGTTCCTTTTTCAATGTTCCGTCCATGTTGTAGCCAAGACCGTTCCTGTGGAGGCCGAGAGAGAGTGGCGCAGGAGAGAGGGACACTGGGACTGACCACTCAGAGAAGTGTAGCGCTGCCCCCAGCTTAGAGAGCATCGACAGCTGTGAGTTTCTAAATGGATAAATGTCACGACAATATTATGAGCATATTTCTGTTACACGTCAATCCCGTTGTACTTTTACCACAGTGTTCAACACCATACTCTTGGAGTGCGGCTGTATTCGTGTGGCTTGCACTTGTTGGCTCACGTAGGAGTCATTCACAATTCGTCGTGGAAAACTGCGCAATACATGACGACTAAATATCTGGGTTGGGGCAAGCTTGCTTTTTTTCATCTACCATATCTCCACCATTTGTATCCGTGCAGCAGCCTTAAATGACCCCGCCTTCTTAGAACCATTGTCTGAGAGGCATCTAGGTCGACTGTCTCTGTCCCGTCTCCAACCTCCCTGCTACACAGGGTATCCGGTCACTTCTCCATTGAGCTCTTTTCACTGGTCATTTTGCCCCGTGACAACTTCCCTCCAAAATCATCTTGCCTCCGTAAATATCCCTCTACCTCTCCACCCGGCCCCACCCAGTCCCACTTCACTCCTGACCTTGCTTTCTTCGACCTTCCTCTGAGTGAGATTCACACACTTGGTCCAAACCCAGATGGTGTCGTGCCATTGCACGATGAAAGTAAAGACGGTGGCAAGAGAGTACTGATGACCAGGGGCTAAAAGAGTGGTTTGAGTATCCAGTAATGTGTGAGAAGTTGCCAAAACAAATTTTGCTTTTCAATGCTGAGGACAAATACAAACATGATTGTGTCTAAAGAAAGTGTTTCAAGATCTTAAATGGCAGCATTCCTCGTGCTCAGAGGGGGGTAGGGAGTGGGAAGTGGAGAAGGTTGGAGAAAGGAAGAAAAGAAGGAAGTATGAATATCCTTAAACCACTACCTATCTGCATTAAAATTGGGAGAGGTTTTACTCAAACACTTGTGAAAGATGCGAGTTCTCTGGACCAACAGCTTGTTCATCAACAAGGTTTTGTAGCCACTGGTCTTTCCAGCAGTTGGTCAACACTTGCTGCAGATCGTGACACCTGGTGGCTCGTCAAAAGCAGGGCCGTCGCCTCCTTCGAGAATACCCGTAGGGCCTTCATAGAAGAAAAGCGAAATAGGAGAAAGAACGAGGCAGCTGCGACCGTCCAGACCTTCTCCTGCAGCAATTGCGACCGGAACTGCCGATCACGAATCGCACTTCTACGTCATGAGCAGGCCTGCAAAGGGCGAGGACCATGACCTTCCAGATCTTCGTAAACGAAGCAAAGCCATCATGATGATGCAGTGTTTTTGTAAGCAAAGCGGCGATCGGGCCTGATATGAGTTTTTCTGCACCATTCACAATCATTTAATATTCGTATGTTGCAGTGCAACGAAAGTACACACTGCTAAGGGACTCGCTTAATACTGATCATTCACAGAGGAAGTCGCCTTCTTACTGTGTGTTAAGAGAAGCTGTGGTCTGTGGTACTGACCTTGACTGTGCAGGGATTCGAGCTGATTTTGAGTAGTTCCAGCTTGCCACAAACAAAACCACTCAGAGATCAGTGCTCAAGTGGAGGGTGTTTTGACATTTCACCTTTGCACTTCTGATTCATTTGCAAAGAAAGTCTGTCCTTGTGACTCGTCGCTCTACATCCCGGGGCGAGAGGCTCTACCCCCATCAGTATACGCCTACCTATAAACGGCCCTTTTCAGGGCCAATTTGGCTCAAGAGAGGATACTTTGTCGGTTGCTGTCCACGCTTTTTTGTTTTCAGTCTGTATTTCAACCAACCCCGGCACCTCATTCTGTCCTTAGCGCTATTTTGTACTTTTTCGTCATCGAAGACAATAGGTCTGTTGATTTATTGATAGCAGCAGTGCGGAGAATTCCACTCGTGCAGATCAAATGACTCTCTTTGCCTTTTTGTCCAGAATGTCAAGTGCCCAACAAGGGAAGACAAGGCGCGAGACATGTAGCAGTCGAATGCCATTGACGACAACGCGGTTCAGGGTTTGAAGCGTGTCACGTAAACGCGATCTCTGCATGCTGCACGCTGTTCCGGCCTAGCGCCAGCGTTTGGAGAGAGGAATTCTAGACATTCACAGTAAAACAGTGAAGAATCTGAGATGACGTTTTAATTGCTGCAACTAGGACGTCTTTGTCAGTACAAGAGACAACGTTCAGGAAGCGCCTGTAGTCATCTCTGACTGCATCCAAGTTTATGAAGACCGGTGTGTTTAAAAGAAACAATACCGTGCTATCTGAACTACAAGCTTCCGATACACTATCTCTTGAAATAACTCCTGAAGAAAACTCATCGTTTGCTGGAGTAAAAAAACGTGGACGTGAACTTCATAACAAAATGGAGACATAAGACAGTTTAAAGTGACTTGGAAAGAAAAACTGTAACACCTCTTTGCTTGAAATAGTAATTATAGAGCACCCCAAAATCTCGAGATAATCTTGGAGTGCAAGTACGGGAAAAGTGAAATCAATGTAGGCAAAGAAAAGACTCTTGCCAAACAACTAAATACGTTTTTATTCAGGATTTGATTCTCTCGCTCAAGAAATGGTGTGAACATGTTTGTAGAACCCTCAGAAAATCTAACCTCACCAAGGCATGAGATCCGGACAGAATCAGCAGTAGAATTCTGCGTGAGTCATGTCAGCAGCTTGCCTTGTGTTCAGCATGTTGTTCCAACTGTCTGTCGACACAAACATCATTCCTAACTCCTGCTTTACGTCAGGCATCTGTCCAGTGCCAAAGTCGACAAAGCCCTCATGCAGCAGTCACTACCAACCCATATCGCCCACATCACTGGTCATGACGGCATTTGCAACAATCGCCTTGCACCACCTCGAAATAGAGGCATTAAAAATGTATTACCTTGATCTACTTGCACACAACGTAGCACCGAGGATTGTACAGTTTGTGATCTTGTCACGCCCATTCCAAGCGATTCAGACTCACTGCTGCACAGGCTCAAACGTTCAGGGGTAGACTCACGGCTTTGGAGATATAGAGAAACCTTCCTCACAAATCAGTCAAAGTGTTTTCGCGTCATCGCAGCATTTCACCATCATTTAGCATGAACACGCCACCCTATATCCGGCATTTATCTGCTTTACTGCAAACTGCAGTCTGATTATCAGCCACTCTGGCGATATACTCTTCAAAGGTGTACATGACAAGGCTCTTTGACTGATTCAGAAATGTCTACACAACATACCCGCAGGAAGTACAAGACCTCAGTCGTAGGCGTCAACACTAATACTGAAAGCAGATTCCTTGAAAAGAGAAGTGATCGTGGACTTGAGAAAGTCCAAGGACGCCCTGTCCTTCCCGTTGATCACAGGTGAATGTGAAATCATACAGGCAGCTGCGGGTAACATGTAACCACTGCCTAAACAAGAAAGACCACACCGAACTGCTGCAGAAGACAGGCAACTAGCGTCTGCTTTTTATATAGATTTGAAAACCTTCAAGGTTGACAATACGAACTTGTTTCTGTCTTGTGCATCAGCTATGTTGTCAGTCGTGACTGTCTTGGTCATAACCTGAAAGAAGTGCCTGACAAAGAGTGACAAGGCAAAATTCGACACATCAAACTTTCTGCCGAGATGATCAAGAGAATACTTTCATACACAGAAGACACAGCCAGGAAAACATTCAGCATTAACATCTGTGATCTTTTAGCAGATTCCTGACGCCAGCAGAGAGCCCTCTTCCAAGCAGCACATCCTGGCAGACGTCTTGTCTGCCTCCAGAGCAGACCTGCTCTACAACGCGAGTCTTCTGTGCCGCATTCTGTGCCACTCCTGGACACTGCACCCTGAATCCTGACACCCAGAGGCCGACATGGGGAGGAAATGGAAACTGGACATTATACGAAAAAGGGAAGTGGGATGGAGGGAGGTGAGAGGGTGGGAATATTTTCATTGTTAAAGTAGGACTTTATCTTTTTCCCTGTTTGAAGCATAGCCAGGTCGACATGATTGTTGTATGTGTGTATTGATTTTAGCAGCCACTATTTTAATGAACACACTAAACATTTTAGACCGATTTTCCTTCTTTCCTGCTCTCTTCTACTCACATACTAATGTAAGTTTTGTTTCAAATGGTTTTTAGAAAATGAGGCCACACACTGAAGTAGGTAAACTGCCTTTGTGTTGCACTCAGACCTGGTACCCTGACGACACAGCTCCACGAGTCAGTCTTTTCAAGAATGATTCAGACTTCTAGCAGTGCCAGTCCCGTCAGCTTTCCTCCATTCCACCCCTCTTTGGTCGACATGGGGAACTTGTCTCTGTCATGGAGCTTCGTAGCAAAAGTTATTTGCCTTTAATCACTCCTTAAGAAGGTGATCGGACGCTACTGAGAGAAGCCAGCTAAAGACGTGCAACATCACAGCTGCCTGTGTGACAGCGCTGAAGAGCTGTCCTGTCAGCAGACAGGCCTCATCCAACACGGAATGCCACAACACGCTATTTGCTGGTGGCCCTCCTCCATAGTCCCTCTTGCTTGGCGCTGTCCTGACTTCCCCTCCACAACCCACCTTCTCCTCCTCCCTTTGTTGATGCCATAATGAATGTTGTAACACTCTTCTCCCTCTCCCTTCTTTGCCGTCTTACTGAATGCTGTAAAACCCTTCTCCCTCTCCCTTTGTTGCCGTCTTACTGAATGCTGATACAAACTCCCCCTCTTTGTGACAGTCTTACTAAATGCTACTACAAACTTCCCTCCTCCCTTTGTTGCCGTCTTACTGAACAGATGCAACACCCTTCTCCTTCTACAGTTGCTGCCGTCTTATGAAATGCTACAACACTCGTCTTCCATTTCCTTTATTGCCGTCTTACTGAATGCTGCAACACTTTCTTCTCTCCCTTTGTTGCCGTCTTACTGAATGCTGCAACACTCTTCTCCCCCTCCCTTTGTTGCCGTCTTACTGAATGCTGCAACACTCTTCTCCCTCTCCCTTTGTTGCCGTCTTACTGAATGCTGCAACACTCTTCTCCCCCTCCCTTTGTTGCCGTCTTACTGAATGCTGTAAAACTCTACTCCCCCTCCTTTTGTTGCCGTCTTACTGAATGCTGTAAAACTCTACTCCCCCTCCTTTTGTTGCCGTCTTACTGAATGCTGTAAAACTCTACTCCCCCTCCTTTTGTTGCCGTCTTACTGAATGCTGATACAAACTCCTCCCCCCCCCCCGTCCCTTTGTTGCAATCTGTCTTACTAAATGCTACTACAAACTTCCCCTCTCTCTTTGTTGCCGTCTTACTTCTCTCTCTCTCCCTTTGTTGCCGTCTTACTGAATGCTGCACATTTTTCTCCCCTCCTTGTGTTGCCGTCTTACTGAATTCTGCAACACCTTTCTCCGCAAGCATTTGTTGGCGCATTACAAAATAGATACAACATCCTTCTCCTTTTCCCTTTGTTGTCGTCTTACTGAATGCTAAAACATCCTTCCCCCCCTTCATTTGTTGCGTTCTTACTGAATGCTGCAACACATTTCTCCGAAAGCATTTGTTGCCGTTTTACTGAATGCTGCAACATATTTCTCCCTCTCCCTTTGTTGTCGTCTTACTGAACGCTAAAACATCATTCTCTCCCTTCCTTTGTTGCCTTCTTACTGAATGCTGCAAAACCTCTCTCCGAAAGCATTTGTTGCCGTCTTACTGAATGCTGCAACATTCTCCCCCCCACCCTTTTGTGTTCATCTTACTGAAAGGATGCAACAGCCGTCTTACGGAATGGTACAAAGCCATCTTTCCCTCTTCCTTTGTTGTCTTCTTACTGAATGCTGAAACACCCTTCTTATCCCCACCGCCATACACCTCCCCACCCCCCACCCCCCTGTGTTGCCGTCTTACTAAATGCTACTGCAGCCATCTTTAGAAACGGGGAGCGACCACAGCAGAGCGAGCACCGACAGCAGGAGGAGGAAGACTGGAGGCTGCAGCACGGCTGTTGAGAGAGACAGGTCAGGCCAAGGAGGAAGACAAGACAGCCATCGCAAAGCGTTTGACGACTCAGGAAAACCACACGGCTTGTAGCAGTAGCAGAGGGCCAGATAGAGGACGAAGCAACACAGGATCAGTCACAGTGGCATTGTTGGGTGACACCTTTCATGTGTGACGTCAGCGGTGGAAACTGAGCAAGACGAGAAAGCAACATGTATCCAAAGGAGAAAATGGGCACCGTCTCCTAAGAGGTTACAACAATGGAACTTAACATGAAGGTTACCGTTCTCGCCTCTCCCTGGTCCTCGACCTTTGCCTTTTTCCCTGTAGGGCTTCAAGTTTTCGTGCGTGCCTTCCCATGGAAAGAATTTCTAGACGTACCCCATAAATCACCTGCGAACACGTCTGCCTAACCCTGTATCTGGCATATATCGGCTAACAAAGTTAACGTACCCAGCACTGAAGCAAATCTGTCAGAAAGAATCAGGACTAACGTCATTGGAGTTGTCCATCATTTCATATCTTGGGTTGCCCAGGACTAGAAAGCATTTGGTGTAGTCCAAGAACACTCTCGTTGCTATTGAAGGAATGAGAAAGTAGACCATCTAGAATGGTATACTTTCACTTACATGTATACCTGCATTTTTCTATGGAAAAGGTAAACCAGTATAAACGTTCAAACGAACAAACTTGCTGAAAAGAAAGAGGAAAGATTTGTAGAAGTGCACCCTTGTCTGACACCACTGCAGCTTGACAAGGGACACAGGCCTGGTGTACTGGTCACGCCAGAAGACGGGAGTTCCAAGGCTGGTGTGCGGAATACGCCTCCTTGATTTCAAACACAATTCACAGCGCCAAGCAAAACTAGACAGAGTCGCAGACCATTTGGTAGGACATGGAAAGAATACTGGAAGTGAAGTATTTGCAAGAAGTTCCACACTTGTCAAATGCGTTTACCTCTCCCATCAGTCTCCAGTTCAATGGTCAGTGCACCATGTGAACCAACATCAGGTACTGAAACCCCTGCTGTGCTTATGTAAAACTATCCACAGAGAATTTACTCCCTGTTCCAACAAGCCTGAACAAGGCTGTTTCTCGCTACGAGGAAGACTTCCACGACAAACAGTAAACCAAAACGCATACATCCTTCTCACTAGAGATGATCGTCCTTCCAATGGAAGCCAGCTCATCACCGTTGTGGTGGCAAAGTTCACACAGGCTTGTTCAAGGTGAGGGCGTGATGGAAGTAGAGGGGAGCCAGAACACCCACTCCATGGACCTGTCCAAACTGTGTGTTGGAGCAAGTGGGGGCTCCTGCCTGCACTGACCAAGGTCAGGATTGTTGTATGAGCAGAGGAGGAAGGAGGCATTGTCGTTAAAAGAAATCTCACTCTCAAACTCACTGGTATCAAGGAAGAGACAAAGAACGAAGTCGTCGAGTGCCATTCATCTGCTGAACGTCTACATAGTCACCACTGAATACACAGCACATTGTGCCTAGGACACAACTATCTCTTCAAAATAAACAGTCAGGAATAATCATTATTCACTCCCTCCATTCCAGGTAAATGTCATCCAGACTGAGGTCTACACATTTCTACCATGGGGTCGTCTACCTTGACTACTGGTATCCCAAGGATGCATCTCCTCTGCTGTGACACTGAAAGATGACAATCTCCCAGCACGAGTTATGAAGTAAACGCGCTATTTTTTCACGTTTGCATATACATGTATATCATAAAACAGGACCGAAGCCTATAGTTTCATTAGCCTCGGTTGTAAAAAAAAAATGCCACTCTCTGGAATAGGCATAGGATGTGTCACTGATAACTTGTCCATTATCATGGCATCTTGAAAAGAGCGTATGTGAGAAGTTAATGCATTCGAGTCTCAGTCATTTCAGTGAGGTCTTTTTGTGGGAAATCTCAGCAACAACTAGGAGTGAATGCACTGCTGGTGTCGCCATGATGGTGGTGCTTTTCATGCCTGACTAGGGGAGACTGGGATCTTGCCTTTGAGACCAGGAAACGAGACCGAATCTTTCATACATATGCAGGCTTCCAGTAAACATTTGTGACGTACTTCGCCATATTCCCTTTGTTCATGGAAAGATCGACTAACTGAAAGTGGTTGGCTTTGAAAAGAATTGTTCTTAAAATGACACAAAATATCACAGGTGAAACTCCAGCTTCTCTTTCTCATCAGAATGTATTCGTTGAAGTAATATCGGTGTCATACAAAGGGCTTGTTTGTGACTTTGGTTTGCTTTCTTTTTATCCAAGTTTGTCTACAAAGTTGAAGCCAGATGCGACTTTTAACACATAGCAGCTGCTGCACGATACTCCTCTTCTGAACTGGAACCCATGGAACAGTGCCTGTCCCTAATGAAGGGAAATAATAGGCATCTGCTCATATAGAGGTTGATATATTCTCTGCTCTTTTTCGGCTGCAACAAATTGATATGCGTTTAACAGGTTTGAAGATGTGAGCAACATGTTTTGTACATAAGGGCGTCTGCCTATAAATCCATTCTAGAAACGATTTCAACTCTGCGTACATGCAGCGCCAGGCCAGGTCTGGGGACCAACGCCAAATGGACTTCCTTGGAGCTAGTGAGGGCCCCTAGTCAGAGCTTGTGTTGATTTGATCATTACTTTAGAGCAAAAGGCACACGACCCGTGTAATAAAACCGTCACTGTGTCTGTCTCCCTTACTGGCTCTGACTCCAGCTGTCAGTGACGGAACCTGCAGTGGAGGCCGTGGTATGGAGAAAGGCTGCCTCTTCACCTCATCTAGGCTGACGTCGTGAGCGGATCTTTGTGTCTTTCCGTGTTGCATGTTCAGTTTTTGTACAGAGCAAAAAAGCCAGAACTTCTTCACTTCATCTACGCTGACAACGCCATGCTTCCTTGTACGAAGAATGCGAGGGCGGGATGACCCAAGCTCTGCTGATCCAGACCCTGAGGAGATTATTGCCTTTCGTCATGAACTTTCAGAAAATGGGATTCGATTATCCAAAATATTTGTGTTACAGATTGTTTGTCACGTCGCAGGTTTAGAAAGTGCTCCTCTCTGGGTAAGGATGGTTTAGGCGCTACGACCCGACTAATGTTGCTTATCGTCGTCTGTGTGTTGCAATTCAATTCAATTCAATTATTTTATTTAATGAGGGTATACACTTGTACAACAAAAGTCCATCTTCCAGTGGCCCTCAAAATAAAACATTGTGACAAGAAGAATGAGAACTCTCTCTCTCTCTCTCTCTCTCTCTCTCTCTCTCTAGGGATGCATATGTACGTTTTCGTGTAGGAAATTTTGCACTGGGGACAAACTTACGTAATCCTGCACATGATGCAGATAGATTGTGTCCATTTTGTAGAGAGTATGAGGACGAAAGTCACTTTTTAATTTATTGCCTGCCATACATATGACCATTTAAGAGAAAAATATCTTTCAAAGCACCTGCAACGAGCAAGATATGCGGACATGGCACACCTGATAAACGGTTGTGAAATAAGGAAATAAGGTATATATTTTACGCTTTTAAACTTCGCTGTGAGAGGGTTATTAACCCATACGATAATTATGTGTAAAGTGTTACAAGATAGAATGTACATCTCTATCATGCTGACAAGTCGGTACAACAAATGTTCTTGTTGTGCACCAAGTACACTGTCGATGATTGTACAATGCTGCAATGAGCATAGTAACTATGATTAATGTATTATATAAGATCAAGCCTGCTATCATGTGTATCATTACATAGTCATTTGATTATATTGCATTTCAAAGTGTTATTCCACTACTCTACTGATTTTACATGTGTACATAAAATGTTCTGGTTCTACGTGTGTAAATACATGTAAGTTTTATTGTCACGACGGGTCGTCGGCCGCAATAAAAAAAGTCGAAGTTGAAGTCGAAGTCTCTCTCTCTCTCTCTCTCTCTCTCTCTCTCTCTCTCTCTCTCTCTCTCTCTCTCTCTCTCTCTCCTCTCTCTCTCTCTCTCTCACACACACACACACACACTCTCTGTCTCTTTCTCTCTCTCTCTCTCTCACTCTCTCTCTCTCTCTCTTTCTCTCTCTCTCTACATCACGTTTTTTCTCACACCCTCACCCCGCTTCCATATCACCTCTCATTATTGTTCTTGAGAAAGAAGTTTAACTGCTGTTTTGAATGACTGAATATTCGATGTGGGTTTTTTATACAACAAAGGTAGTGAGTTTCATATCTTTGTAGCATAATAAGTGAACGATTTACGAAACACTTCCGTGAGGACCATGGAAGGATGAAGATTTGATATTGAGAATGAACGGAGTTGTGTATCGCCTGAGCGTGAGAACATTTCTTGGAGGTAGGATGGAAATTGCACTGTCAACGTTTTGTATACTAAAATGGCCGTTTGAAACTGACATTCATGTTCGAAAGGGAGCCAGTTCAAACTGGACAGTATTTCATTTTGAGCCATATCATAGTTATGCATGATAATACGTCCAGATCTCCTCATAATTCGATTGACTGAATCTTTATATCTGTGAGGACAATCATCTCACCTCACCTCCGCCTGTGACCCCGTCTGGGGTATAGGCCGCCAATCAGCACCCTCCAGGCATCTCGGTTCTGGGCGAGTCTTTCCAGCTGCCCCCACGTCTTTCCCATCTGCTTTGCGTCTGCCTCCAGATCACGGCGCCATGTGTTCCTAGGCCGAACTCTCTTCCTCTTCCCTTGTGGGTTCCACGTGAGGGCTTGTCTGGTGATGTTGGAAGCAGGTCTGCGAAGGGTGTGGCCTATCCATCGCCAGCGTCTCTGAAGGACGTCTTCCTCAACAGGCTGTTGCCTGTTTCTCAGCCACAGTTCTTTATTGTTGATTTTTTTTCTTCTGGCCAGCGGATCTTGAGGATCTTCCTGAGGCAGGTGTTGATGAAGACCTGGATTTTCTTCATGGTGGTGACGGTGGTTCGCAAGGTATCTGCTCCGTACAGTAAGATCGGCTTCACGATGGTATTGAAGACTCTGATCTTTGTAGTAGTAGTTATTGCGCTTGATCCACAGATCTTCTTCAGCTGATGGAAGGCTGCTCTGGCTTTGCCGATACGGATTCTGACGTCTGCATCCGTTCCTCCCTGCTTGTCTACAATGTTGCCGAGATACATGAAGCTTTCCACATCTTCCAGCGCATTACCTTCAACTGTGATGGGTGTGTTGTTGGATGAATTTGTCTTGAAAACCGTCCTTTTCTCTCTGTTGATGTGGAGCCCCAGGCTTGCTGAGTTGTCCGCAACAATGCTCGTCTTTTCCTGCATCGGTTGTTGGGTATGAGAGAGGAGAGCCAGATCATCAGCAAAGGCAAGATCGTCTAGCTGTTTCCAAAGAGTCCACTGGATGCCGTTTCGTTTCTGGTCTGTCTACATCTTAATGATCCAGTCGATCGCTAACAGGAACAGGAAGGGTAAAAGCAGGCAGCCCTGTCTTACTCCGGTTTGTACTTCAAAGGCGTCGGTGAGTTGTCGGCCATGAACTATCCTGCACGTCATGTTTTCGTATGACTTCTTGATGATGTTCGTGATCTTTTCCGGCACTCCGTAGTGTCTCAGTAGCTTCCAGAGGGTTTGCCTGTCCACACTGTCGAACGCCTTTTCGTAATCAATAAAGTTTACGTAGATGGGCGAGTTCCACTCCAAGGGCTGTTCCAAGATGATGCGCAGTGTTGCTATCTGGTCCGTGCACGACCTTTCCTTGCGGAAGCCGGCTTGTTGGTCACGGAGATGCGGGTCGACTGCTTCTTTCATCCTGTTCAGTAAGATGCGGTTAAACACCTTCCCTGGGATGGACAGCGGCATTATTCCTCTGTAGTTGGCGCAGGAACTGAGGTCTCCTTTCTTGGAGAGTTTGACGAGGTATCCTTCTCTCCAGTCTGCTGGTACTTCTTCACCTTCCCATATCTTGCAGAAGAGTGGGTATAGGAGCTTCACACTGGTCTCCACATCCGCCTTCAGCGCCTCTGCCGGAAAGCTGTCAGGTCCTGCAGACTTGCCGTTCTTCAGTTGTTTGATGGCGCTGCGGATCTCCTCCTTGGTCGGTGCACCGCACTCGAATGGCAGGTTGCTTTCCGCTGGCGGTACGTCTGGTGGGTTTGCAGGCGCTGGTCTGTTGAGCAGCTCCTGGAAGTGTTCGACCCATCTGTTCTTCTGTCCTTCCTCTTCCGGTATCACTCTTCCGTTCCTGTCTTTGACTGGTCTCTCTGGCTTGGCGAACTTCCCTGAGAGTTTCTTGATTGTTGAATACAGGTCTCTGTCGTTGCCATGATAAGCTGCTTCTTCTGCTTCTGTTGCCAGCATCTCTATGTAGTTCTTCTTGTCTGCCTTGATGCTGCGCTTCACGCTTCTGTTGGCTTCTGCATATTCTTCATTCGCTTTTGCCTTCGCTGCTCTTGTTTTGCTGTTGTTCATAGCAGTCTTCTTTTCTCTTTTCTCTTCAATGATCTTCAATGTCTCTGCTGATATCCAATGTCCCCAGATATTTAAACAAAAGCTTACATGTGGGGCGAGGTATGCAGTGTGAAACAGTTTTCTGTTTTCCATGGGAAGGAATGGTTTTATCTTTTTAAATATAAATAACTGAATATGAAGTTTTTAAATGACATATTCAGCATTACTTGTCCATGACAGATTGTCATCAATAAACACACCAAGTACTTTTTGTTTATGAACGTTTTGCATCGGATAACTGCGTAAATTCAGGTTTATCTTCGTAGAGGAGAGAGTTCGTCTAAGCTTCCTGATTTCTTTCAGAGTACTTTTCTGAGAAGATTGTGTCCATTCGTGACAGTTTTCTGCAATGTGACCATGTGCCTGATTGTGTTGACACTTTTGCCGGTAATCCGGAAGATTTTGTACATAAACTCATAATGAAGTCTGCCAAAACGTCCTGCAATTTTGACCCCATTCCCTCCACTCTACTTTGTGATCACCTAGACGTCCTTCTATCCACCATCACAAGAATATTTAACGAGTCCCTCTCCACCGGCACTGTCCCTGAAGATTTTTAAAAAGCTGTCATAAAGCCCCTTCTAAAGAAAAGCTCCCTGGACCCCAGCATTCAGAAAAATTACAGACCCATCTCAAATCTCCCCTTCATGTCAAAAATCTTAGAAGAAAATCGTCCTGCATCAACTGTCCATCCACCTGTCAGCGAACAACCTCCTCACTCCCCATCAATCCGCCTACCGCGCAGGCCACAGCACAGAGACCGCAGTTCTCAGCATTCTCAACAACATCCTCAAATCTTTAGATGAGGACAGGATTTCCCTTCTCCTCCTGTTAGATCTTTCGGCCGCTTTCGATACCATCGACCACGGAATTCTTCTGTCCCGCCTTGAGCACACTTTTGGCCTTCAAAATTCAGTCCTAAATTGGTTCAGGTCCTATCTTTCAAGCAGAAGACACTTTGTCACTGTCAACGACATCCCATCCCAAGAAACCACCCTCCATTTTGGCGTGCCCCAAGTCTCAGTTCTGGGGCCTGTCTGTTCATCATGTATACCTCCCCTCTGACTGAACTCATCGACGGACATTCCGTTCTACACGAAATGTTTGCCGATGACACTCAGCTTCAGAATTCAGCCATTCCCTCAGAATATGACAAGATGACCACTTCAATGCAGTCTTGTATTGCTGACATTGAACTCTGGATGTCCACCAAGAAGTTAAAACTAAACTGCGAGAAAACAGAAGCCATCCGTTTCACCAAAGCCTCACTCTCTACCTCCCTCACTCTCCCTCCTTCTATCACTCTAGGAGGCGGCACTATTGGTTTCTCAGGCTCTGTCCGTGATCTTGGCATTTTTCTAGACAGCGATTTCTTTATGAAACAACACGTTCTAAAAGTCTGCCAGGCCGCTTACTTAGAATTAAAAAGAACAGGTTCCATTCGCCTCTACTATACAGAAGACGCCTCCAAAACACTAGTTACATCATAATACTTTCTAGGCTGGACTATGGCAACTCGATTCTAATTAGCTGACCGACATCTACAACTCTTCCGCTTCAACGTGTTTAAAATTATGCCACCCGTCTTGTCTGCAAAGCCCCACGAACCCAGTCTTGTAAACACCCCCCTCTTCCCTGTTGGCTCCCGGTAGACCTGAGGATCCAACACAAGTGCTGCTGCCTCTGTTTCAGAATCATCACCGGCTCTGCTCCTCTATACCTCTCACAACCATTCGAACTATACAACCCCGCAAGAACACTCCGCTCATCATCTAATACTAATTTTTAAATCAAACCCTACACTCGCGATAAGCACGGCGGAAGAGCTTTTTCTCACTCTGTTGCCGTCGCATGGACCTCTCTCCCCCGCTCAGTCCGACATTGCGAAGATCTCAATTCCTTTTAATCTAACCTCAAAACCCTCTTTTTCACACAACATTTTGAAAACCCTCTGCATCAGTCATTTGCACACTTGTGGTATTTTTTTATCAGGTGTGTGCCTCCTGTCTAGTCTTGCTTGTCATTGTGTATTACTTTAATCTGTTTGCTTGTTTGTATGTTTGTTAGTTCTTTTTCTATGTTGCTATGGTTATTTGCCTCTATGCTTGCATGACTCTGTTTTTTTCCCCGGCTTTTTCGTTGCTATAGTTGTTTGCTTCCTTGCTTGCATGGTCGATATTTGTTTGTAACTTTGCCTTATTTGCTTGTGTGCTTATGTTCTTTTTCTATGTTTCTGTTGCTTTTTAAGTTTTTGCATGTATGTTTGCACGATTGCTGTCTGTTTGCGGCTTTATCTTGCCTTTTTGTTGCTATAGTTGTTTGCAGTTTGCTTGTGTGGCTATGTTCTTTGTAAACTTTGCATCATCATCCATCATCCATCATCCATCATCCATCATCCATCATCCATCATCCATCATCCATCATCCATCATCCATCATCCATCATCCATCATCCATCATCCATCATCCATCATCCATCATCCATCATCATCATCATCATCATCATCATCATCATCATCATCATCATCATCATTATCATTATCATTATTATTATTATTATTATTATTATTATTATTATTATTATTATTATTATTATTATTATTATTATTATTATTATTATTATTATTATTATAATATTTATTAGCATAAATGTTGTTTGTAGTGAGTTCAGGGTCATTCCATTTTTTCTTGTCCAAGAATCTATTCTTATGAAGTCATCATCAAGTTTATGTTGTAGTTCCGGTAGATTAGATGCAATAGCTGTAAGAGTGGTGTCGTCTGCATACAGATCAGCATCAGACTGAGAGGTTACTGTAGGTTAATTCGAAGACAAAATGGAGGAAAGTAGAGACCCGAGAATTGATCCTTGAGGTACACCAGAACTGATTTTCGAAATATTCAGAGAGAATCGTGTACATGGCGCTCTAGAATTTTACTCAGTACGGGAAGAATAGACACTGGTCTGTAATTTTCTATATTTGTCCTGACTCCTTTTTTAAAAAGCGGTTTTACTTTAGCCTTTTTCCACTGGTCAGGAAAATAGCAGTAGGCCTATTCTATGCTAATGTTGCATATTTTAGCAACGGTTTTACAAATGATATGAGAGGATAGTTTTAACATTCTAGCAGTGATACATCTAAGCCAGTTGCTTTATTAGTTGCACAGTTGTGTTTGCCACAAACTCCGTTTTTTCTTCGATAAAACCATTGACTCAGTTGCCAACAGAAGCTTTTTAAATGCAAGGAGAGCTCGTGAGCTAACAATGTATGTTTATTTACGGTATATTTGCTCCGTATTTCCTTTGCGTCGTTGCATGGGTCCAAAGAGGAAAGGAACAATTCGTCACAACGTTGGAAACCATAGTGACGTGTGTGGAGGACGTCTGTGAGAGTGGAGTTGCTAGATGAATGTCACACTGGTGTTGAGACCCGAGATCATTGTCTTGTGAAATTATTTTCTTTGTATCAACCTTGCCTTTGATCTTACTTCGCAGGCAGAAACATGAAAGAAAAATAACCCTACAGCTCTGGTCTGCCTTACACAAGACTTTGCATTACTATTCCATTATGTTTACAGAAGTGAAGAGTGTGTGCACTGAAACTGAATTAGAAATCTACTACATTTATTATCACATGTGAGCTAAAACTCATGAAAATATAAGTTCTGCTCGGACTCTCTGGACGAAAGAATCATTTTCTCCCCAATACATATTGAATAATCTAGTCTTGTCATGCTACTTAATAACAACAGACATATAAAACGCAAACGGTCATGTCTTCAAACGCAAGCAATGAGAAGAAAGATACTTCTGGATGAGAGATGGGAAAGGTTTCACATAGCTTGTAGTGGCGTCAGCACACATCATGAAGCGGGAAACCAATTACGAGGCACTCACCTTCTGAAAAAGAAAGAAAAGAACAAATCACCTCAAGCTCAGTTGTGGCCATACATAAATTCAACAGGAGATGCTTCACCACTAATAAGACTGTGTCTGTGCTTAAGCAAAGGAAGAGAGAGAGAGAGAGAGAGAGAGAGAGAGGAGAGAGAACTGAACTGAACTGGTTTATTGAGGCCATCGGCCCTTTGTATATACATGCATGTGAACATTATGTTTACATCAAGCGCCTGATATATGTTGATAATGTATTGAACAATAATTACAAATGTTCCATGTTTTTACCGATTAATAGTTGCTTGTACAACCTAGCAAACTCGGATATCTATTCATTTAATTTTTGTTCTCTAAATCTAAAGGCATAAAATATGTACATAGCTACTGATCTAGTCATTATGTCATTAGCTCCCTGCATAAGACATTGACATACATTACCATACTTTCTCTTATTTTAGTACCGCTCTAGGTATTTTCCTTTAGTTGCTGGTATGCGGGACATGACAACAGAAAGTGTTCCTCGTTCTCTCTTTCCTCGCAAAATGGACGTGTTACGTCTTGTTTACTTCCAAATAAGTTGTTAATACCCAGTTCATTTATTTCAAACCGGAAATGAATACACATCTTTAATTTTTTATATATCCAATGTGTTCAAATAATTTTTTAAACCAAAACTTAGCTTAATATATAAAAACCACCTGTATCTGTCACTACTGATTTTTTTTATCACTCCAGTCTTGAAGATAACAATCTTTCATCCTCTGTTTTAGTTGCAGCATAAAACGTTTCTCGTCTGCAACTTGTCCGTTCATCCACACATATCCGAAGCCGAGTTGAAACAGACAGCACTTCACCTTTTCTGTACAGTTTCGACCTTCTTTAATGTAGGAGTTCAGGAGCATCATACGTGCTTGCTTTGGGAGTCTACTTTCTCTCATTTTGCATAGTTTCAGCCAATACTTTATAACTCTGATGCTACTATTTACTGAAATTGGATAGCGTCCAAGATATTCATAGACCATGTGATTTGGAGTTCTCCAGTCTAGTCCCAAGAACTTTTTGCATATAAAAGTGTGAGTTCTCTCCACTGTGGGACCTTTTGTGAGTCCCCATATTTCTGACACATACAAAAGGGTTGATTGGACTTGTGCTTCATATATGTTTGTAAAGATCTTCGTTTTCATACTATGAATTCTCCACAGAACTCTCAACACCTCCACACCTTTTTGCTTTCCTCTCACTGCTAGATCTTCTAATGTGGCCTCGGTGGACGGTTTGGTGGTAAGCACGTATCCCAGATATTTGTACTGATTGACTACTTCTATCTGTGTACCTTCGAGAGACCAGTTTTCACCCAGAGCCAAATGTCCGCCTCTTCTGAACACCATGACTTTGGTTTTCTCGATGTTAACCTTAAGATCTAATGTGATTGATACATGCACAAGGTTATCAAGTTGATGTTGAAGGCCAACAGGCGTAGTCGATATAAGCACGACATCATCAGCAAATAGCAAAGTCATACCAGGTACCAGCTGAACTCCATGTTCGCTTTTACTTCGCACATATGCTGCTACTGAGTTTATGTATAGAGAAAATATTGAAGGACTCTCGATTGCCCCTTGTTTCACGCCGGTTGAACAACCAAAATACTCAGATAGCTCGTGCCTCCAGCGTACGCACGATTGCACATTGGCGTGGATGGCCTTTAACAGCAAAATAAATTTTGTCGAAATACGTGCGTCTTTAAGAACTTCCCATAGCTGCTTTCGATTAACAGTATCAAAAGCCTTTCTGTAATCGACAAATGCTATGTACAGTTGAGCAAGAGGAGGAGGAGAAAGATGAGGAGGAGGGAGGAGGGGGGAGGAGGGGGGGTGTGAGGAGGAGGAGGAGGAGGAGGAGGAGAAGGAGGAGGAGGAGGAGGAGGAGGAGGAAGAGGAGGAGGAGAAGGAAGAGGAAGAGAAGGTGAAGAGAAGGAGGAGGAAGAGAAGGAGGAGGAAGAGAAGGAGGAGGAAGAGAAGGAGGACGACGAGGAGGACGACGACGACGACGACGAGGAGGCGGACGAGCACGAGGAGCATGACGACGACGAGGAGGACGAGGAGGACGACAACGACGAGGAGGACGACGACGAGGACGAGGAGAAGAAGAACGACGACGACGAGGAGGAGCACTAGCACGAAAAGGTGTAGTGAAGATCGAGGCAGAGGACGAGGAGGAGGACGAGGGTAACGACGAGGAGGAGGAGGGCGACGACGACGACGAGGAGAAGGCGGACGAGCACGAGGAGGACGACGATGACGACGAGGAGGAGGACGACGACGAGTACGAGGAGGAGGAGAAAGAAGACGACGAGGAGGAGCACGAGCACGAAAAGGTGTAGAAGGAAGTGAAAAATGAGGTGTAGAAGGAAGGGCAGAATGAGGTGTAGAAGGAAGGGCAGAATGAGGTGTAGAAGGAAGGGCAGAATGAGGTGTAGAAGGAAGTGCAGAATGAGATGTAGAAGGAAGGGCAGAATGAGGTGTAGAAGGAAGTGCAGAATGATGTGTAGAAGGAAGTGCAGAATGAGGTATAGAAGGAAGTGCAGAATGAGGTATAGAAGGAAGTGCAGAATGAGGTATAGAAGGAAGTGCAGAATGAGGTGTAGAAGGAAGTGCACAATGAGGTGTAGAAAGAAGTGCAGAATGAGGTATAGAAGGAAGTGCAGAATGAGGTATAGAAGGAAGTGCAGAATGAGGTGTAGAAGGAAGTGCAGAATGAGGTGTAGAAGGAAGTTCAGGAGCAGGTCCAGAAGGAGATGTAGACGGAGGACGAGGAGAATATATCAGACAAGCAAAGAAAGGGACAACGGCAGGCCTCTTCCACCCCCCTCCTCACCTTCTCTCCATCGTTGGTCCCCGTGCGCCACCTGTGTCCAGGTCACAAAGTCGGGTAATACATCGAGATGACAGAGCCTGAAGGCGGGGCATACATCCCTAACTTACATCACCAGGACGAGTGTCACTGAGCACGTAAGGCAAGGGCACTTTCGCCAGCGGATGCCGTTGGTGACATTGGGATGGAACTGTTTCCTTCAGTCCGCTTACAAACCTGTCATCTCTTCCCCATCCAGTCATTGTCCTCCTTCTGATGGATGATCGGGGTAGCGACTGAACACGTGATTTACGATAGGCTTCAGAAGTCACTTGCCACGAAAATCCTTGTGCACCAAAATCTGAAAATGAGCCACATTTTGTGGAAAGTCCAAATTGCGTATTAATCAAGCAGTATCTAGTGTGATGGTGCCATAAAAGGATGCTTACGTCATCTCAGCTTGAGATAGGAGAAAGCAGGCTTACAAAAAGTCCGGAAGTTATTAATCAGTGGGAAAAGAGAAAGATATGCTTCATCGAACGTGACAGTTTGAAATGCTGAAATCTTGAGAAAAAGGGATTTCTCTCGAGAGAGTCTTATTGTTGCCACATGCAGTAGTCATTGTGATGTGCTCTGTTATCTCCTGCAGCGCTGGCAGTGACCACATCGACTCCCAGTGCCTCGCTGCTCCAGACTGCGTCTCCAGATGGAGACTGCACAACCACTTCCGAGTTCATCGATGAATTGCAGCACCGAAAACACTCTTCTTCAGACCCGAAGAACAACCATCGTCAAGGAAGGTATACTAAGATTCAAAAAGCGAAGATTCTCCTCGTCAAAGTGATGAAAACTAGATCACTAAGTCACCGCAGTCGTTGACTTGCGGTTCTTGTATTTGCGATTCAATATAAAAATAACAGTAGCACTTGTGAATAGTTTTTCGCCTTCTTCGTTTTTTTTTTTTTATCTCCCTCCAAAACAAATGCAGCACATCACGATATGGCAAAAAGTATGGGTTGAATTTACCGTGAACTCGACATTGTTGAAGTCGTCCCCTTCTGAACAATTCTGCTGATATTTCGTGTGCGGCGGACATGCTGTAAAACCTCACTATGTGGCAGCAGTTCACGTGTGATATGACGTAAGTCGTACGACAGTGTCCGATTTGGTTCTTTTAATAGCAGTCTTCTTCTATCTTTACAGACAACTCAAGTCGGCAGAAATGCTATGTTGTCATGGCACAAAACGAAGTTGCCGTCAGGGGACTCTAAGATTCTCAAGTGGCGATCGCCTCCAACACATACATGTATATTATACTTGTCGTTGTGCTTGAGAAACAAATATAAAGTCCGCAATACAGTTTTTGAGCAAACATCGAAAAAAACCATCAGCACTCTATATTACGTAATAATTTCCTAAACTTTACATTACTGTTTATGAAAAACAAAAGATTTCCTCTGTGAAAATGTTGGGGGATTTTCTTCTGGAATATGGATAAATGAATAAATGACATTGTGGTCGAAATATATCATTTCATCATATTTTCCACTTTAACATTGTTGTCTCAAGTACAGTCACATTTTGTTGCGCGGTTTTCCCGCTATTCACGGAAGACACACACCGGGCATTCATCCTGTAACCACTCCCCAGTACCCACTACTTCATCACAAATCCCCTTCCCTCATCCATCACTTATAACAGGAATAGATGCTGACGATGCTTTGCTCAAAGTAACTGTCTTTGGCCACTTATGGACGCGAATCATTTATCATGGTCCACGTGCAGCAAAGTAGCCTTCAAACCAAAATGCTCATAACTTGAAGTATGAATGAGAAGTATAGTATACACCATCAAGCCTTTCCACGTTCTGATTGTACTAACTGCATGAAGCAATATACACATCTTCCATTTACTCAGAGACGATGTATCCTCTCTCTAACTTACTTTGGAGGAGGCTCAACATAGTTACAAGATTGAAGAAGACCCGCCATTTAATTGACCAACGCTAAAAGACTTTTCAACCCCCAAAAATTATGTTCTATTGTTTCGGCGTAAACTTTCATTTGGGCCTTGCCCCAACTCCGTCAACTCTTTGTTTTAAAATATCATCTTGATATATGTCTTCACCCAATCATGTCTGGTACTCATTTCGCCCCACACATTTGCAGTTTCTTCATCAGGGTCATTTCGAGAGTTCATGGTAGAATGTCAACAAACATTTGGAGTAAAGCCAAGTCAGAGGCAGGCTCAACCACTGAGAGTTGTATGGGAAAGATGGAGCGAGACACAATCTGTAATCTAGCTCGCTGCGAGCTGATTGTGGAGGTATCTTTGAAGTCGGCTGTATCAAAGCGCACAGCTTTCTCAGAGACTCGCTCTGTTTTTCATCCGGGTGGCGACGTCACACTGTCCCAGCATCCCTGCGATGACTATCTGCTGCGTCACTTCCTGGTTGTATACACACTCAGTATGAGTGGTAACAGCACTCTCTTCTACCAAGCAGTAATGGGCTGGTCCAGCATGCTCTCGTCTACTTCCTTGTCTGTTTTTGTATTTCATCATCTTCTCTCCCATCTCTAATATTTCTCTTTTCTTTCTCTCTCAACTTCCAAATCCTATCTTTTCTTTTTCGCATTTAACTTCTCCCTTTTGTCTTGCTTGCGCGTCTGTGAATGTGTGTGTGTGTGTGTGTGTGCGCGCGCGCGCGCGTGTGTGAGAGAGAGAGAGAGAGAGAGAGAGAGAGAGAGAGAGAGAGCTTGAACTTGAAGTCTTTTATTTAGGCCTTTCGGCCGTTCCAAGTAGCAAAGAGAAAAACATATAAAATTTATTCTATATTAACATAGACATTCAAATGTTGCACTTCAGCTGGAGGGGTTCTAGTTGAGTACTCTTTCTCTCTTCGTATTAACGCGTAGTGAATGAAGTCTCTTGTTTTTATCGAATCATCTCCCTCAATCAAATGTATGTATCCTTCCTGTGTGTAGCTCTTTAAACGTCTATTGAGACTTCTCGTTTCGAAGCTCTCATTAGACAAGGCAATACAGCAGGAAATATTCTTCACATTGCCTTCAGTGGCTGAGCAATCTTTTGTTTTCCTTTTCCGGCCAGACCATCAGAAACGATGTTCGTGGATAACTCGGTGATAAAAACAATATCGAGGTGCTTATATTTACATGAGAGCGAGAGAGAGAGAAAGAGGGAGAGAAAGAGAGAAAGAGAGAGAGAAAGTGAGAGAAGAGAGAGAAAGACACACAGAGAGAGACAGAGAAAGTGAGAGAAGAGAGAGAAAGACACAGAGAAAGAGAGAGAGACAGAGAAAGTTAGAGAAGAGAGAGAAAGACAGAGAGAGAGAGAGAGAGAGAGAGAAACAGAGAGAGAGAGAGATTTGTTGGGGTGAATATTGGAGCAGTCATACATCATTTGCCAAGGTCAACCTGTAGGTCACTGCGACACAGGTGCGCATTGTCCCTTGTGTTAGTCGTCTCCGAGAGCTCATGAAACGGCCATTGTACCAAAGCTGCATACTGGGGATGCATTACGAACACCGATACAATCAAATGTTCAAGAAACGGACATTGTACCAAAGCTGCACACTGGGGATGCATTACGGACACCGATACAATCAAATGTTCAAGAAACGGACTTTGTACCAAAGCTGCATACTGGGGATGCATTACGAACACCGATACAATCAAATGTTCAAGAAACGGACGAGGTTGCATAACGCGCACTTGGCGCGTGCAACACTGCTTCCAATAGTTTATCAATACGAAGAAGTATGCACACTGTTGATAGGTTTCGTCCTCTGTATTGCGTCCAACCACGCCGCTGAAGCACATGGTATATTCATGTTGTGCTTGATCTGAAACAAAAGAGAGACGCGTGATTTTTGTTCATCTCTGACTCTTCGCCAATGCTCCATGGACATAAACAGCTATATATGTTTTTTAAAAATATATTACTCTCTACTGGTATGAACTTTGCCTTTTCCCATTCATTTTGATTTAACTTGGATTCCTATAATCTGGACATGGTTCGATGTGGGACAGTGGGGCACCAGACTGACGAGAGCCATCCAGTTAGCCAATAACATCAGGCTTTGTTAATTCTTCACTTGTTCTCTTTCATTCAACATTGACTCTAGTCATTACATCCCAAATCCATTTCTATGGCTGAAATAGTGAAAATACCTTTCGATGCTTAAGTTTGATTCGAGTTTTGTTTATATATATACACATATTCACACATATACGGCTACATCTGTTTGTTGTATGACATTCTGTTGTTAATCACGGCCGTCGTGGCTAATTTAGCTTTTCCAGGTGATGACAGCCATTTAGATTATATTACAGTGTTACATATCAAGACGAGAATCGTGCATTTTTACAGCATGGAATCTCAACGAAGTTACCCACAATGATTAATCTTGGGTTGTGCACGTGAAACGAGCGACCGTACGTGAATGAATTCCTCACATAATTATGTGTTTTTTATTTCACTAGAAAAAATACATCGCACGCTCTCTCTCTCTCTCTCTCTCTCTCTCTCTCTCTCTCTCTCTCTCTCTCTCTCTCTCTCTCTCTCTCCTTTTTAGATAAGCAAAGCTGATTTTTTAATTGAATAAACAGACCTCAATAAATAAGAGCACCACGAAAGACATCACGTTATAATTATTAGAGATCATTTGTACATGTACATTGCAACGTAGAGTGATCCTTTCACAAATACATGGATATAAACATGCCTTATATTCTTATGCATGTAATAGGTTGCTGTCCTAAACATTAACTTGGTTCTCTCTCTCTCTCTCTCTCTCTCTCTCTCTCTCTCTCTCTCTCTCTCTCTCTCTCTCTCTCTCTCTATCTCTCTCTCTCCCTCTCTCTCTTACATACACGCGCGCGCGCGTGCATACATAACACAATTTAATGAGACTGCTGTCTGATGACACATGATAACAATCTTCGTGATGACTGATGGTCGTATAGGATGTTTTAAAATTATCGTGTCTTTTATTGTTTCGATGTGCCCAGGCTTGTTAAACTGTTGGCAACGACAAACGAAAAAACTGCAGCATACACACACACTAAGAGATATCATTTACTATAGCAATGAAAACTGCACATCCAATCACTTCTTACGAACGTAATCTTCGATTCTTTCAACATTTGAATTAATCATGCATGTTTTGTGCAATATGAGTCGTATCAAATTCAGCATGAGAGTTCAGGTGTGACATCGCCGAAGGTGATTTCATCGCGCATGGTTCTGCGCATGCCCCGAAACCGGAAGTGACGTATTTTGTAGTTCGGCGATGCCTATAAGCATCGCGCATCGTTATGCATCGCGCCTGGTAAACGCTCAGCCAATCACGAGCCTTGAAAATAGACGCCGTCACGTGACCCAGATTTTGCCTCCAGCTCGCACTCAGCTGCGCAAATTCTGTGTTCCGCGTGAGTCGGGTGTAATACTGCCAATAAACGTCGTTTAGCTTAAGATTACACCCGAATCACGCGCACCGTTAAGGTGCATGGAGTACAGTACCGCCGAGCAAGACGTTTGTCACAAAACGCAGATACATTAATGCGGCCGGATCTTAGCATAACTCCGCAGGGCGTGCGAAGTCAGTCAGGCGGAGTGGCGGAGTCTCGCGGCACATCACCTTTGAACGAGGCGCGATACACGCGTCACTTCCGGTTTTGACGCATGCGCAGAACCAAAGAGTATGATTTACCAACGGCGACGGCACACCGGCATGCTGGGTCGCCACGCTACAGTACAGAAAAACGTCCAACACCCTTCATCATGGAAGTATCCCCGTCTAGATATGGAGACTCGCTTTTCTTGTGCTCATCATTGTGTGCAGCAGTAATCGCAGTGAACGGGCGTGCACCGCATATATATGTTGCTCTAGAGCTGCACGCCGAAGTCAAGTCAGGCTGCATCCAGAAAACTGAGAAAGGAAGGCTCTGCGTGGAGCCACTGAACAGTGCAGCGTGACGTGGCAAGATTCCCATCTCCGCCACTTCCGTCTCGGTCATCTCTGTCGCGCTGGCTGGACAGGAGCAGGACGCGTGCTGGACCGGCTAACATCACACGCTCTCGGCGCGTGGCCATCGTGCATGTTCCACTTCGGCGACTTATCACTGAGCTTATCTCGCTTTGATGTTGGACTTGCTAGACTTGTCCCTCGACAATGTTTCTAGCCGTGATTGTCTCAATCATGATACAGGTTATAAACAATGTTCTTACATATTGATCAAGCTTAATTAATGCGTCCAACCTTTTAGCGTTGTGTCAAAAGGTTTAGTGGAGAATAATAAGTTTGTGTGAGTTAGTCTTACTCTACTAGCGATCCAACGCATCACTTTGTTGTCGATCATCTTGTCGTTGCTCTGCTTCTATTGATCTTCCCGCTTCCTCTCTATCATCACCCTTTCCATCTTCCACTCGTCTTTCTTCCTTCACGACTTCAATACTTCCTTATTCTGTTTCCTCCATTGCTCTTCTGAATGCTTAACCTCGATGTCTTCATCGTCTTTGCTCCTCCTCCTCCTCCTCCTCCTCCTCCTCCTCCTCCTCCTCCTCCTCCTCCTCCTCCTCCTCCTCC
>JAWQFJ010027162.1:67500-68507 GCA_034096865.1 Theodoxus fluviatilis
TGTATCGTGGCTGTCTGCGTAGCACTGGATTTCATCGACCTTCTTGCTGAGCCAGCTGTCCTGCATCTCGAGAAGTTTCTTCTGCATCTTCCTTCTTGCAGTGGCAAAGGCATCCTTCTTGGCTTGTGACGTGGGGTTGTTTTGATGCGCTTTGAACAGTTGATGCTTTTCACTTAGCAGTGCCTGTATTTCATAATAATTTTCATCCAACCAGTCTTGGTTTCTTAGGGATGCCGTTCCAAGATATTCGAGGACGGTAGTGTAGTCAGCGTCTCTGATGACCGTCCTCTGTTCTGCAACGCTGGTCCTGTCTTCCTGTGGTGTGTTGGGCAGTCTGCCTTCAAGGTCATCGGCAAATTCTTCTGCAACATTGGTGCTTGTAAGCTTGGAGACATTCAGCCTCGTTGCAGTCTTCTGACCTTGTGGTATTCTCGTGGGCAGAATGCGAAGCCTGAACTTGGACACAATCAGGCGATGGTCAGTCCAGTATTCGGCGCCACACATGGCTCTTGTCACTCTGACGTCTGGCCTATCCCTCGTCCTGGTGATGAGCCCCCTGTGAGTTCAGGGTAAGAATAGACCCAACGCGTCTCCATATGCGATTCGTAAGAGGCGAAATACTAGAGACACTGTGACTTGGTTTGCGTTTACTCTATACTGTTCAATTGATTTTCGTGCTTAATGGCTTTGCATAGCATACAATGGCTGATAGACCGTAAAACACAATCCATCCATCCATCCTGGTGATGACGTAATCTATGAGATGCCAGTGCCTCGAGTGTGGGGGCATCCATGACGTCTAGTTGCGGATAGGAAGGCGGAACAGGGTGTTGGTAATGATAACGTCACTCGTGGCACATGTTTTGAGGAGCAGAAGGTCATTGTTGTTACACTTGCCAGTGCACACACACACACACACACACACACACACACACACACACAAACGCACGCGCGCACACACACACATACACGAAAACTCTCTCTCTCTCTCTCTCTCTCTCTCTCTC
>JAWQFJ010027163.1:0-17500 GCA_034096865.1 Theodoxus fluviatilis
AACCATTTGGAGAATCCTCAGACACTATGGCATCCCTCAGAAGATCGTCAGCGTAATCCAGAACCTCTATGAAGGCACCAGCTGCAGAGTTGTGCACAACACTGATCTGTCGCCGCCATTTGACGTCAACACCGGAGTGAGACAAGGATGTCTACTTTCTCCTTTAATCTTCTCCCTGGTGATCGACTGGGTGATGAAGACTGTTACGGACCAACCACGGGGCATTCAGTGGACACTCACTGGCAAACTGGAAGACTTGGACTTCGCAGATGACATCGGCCTCCTGTCACACACCCATGGGCACATGCAAGCAAAGATGGAGAGGCTGCACGACATTGCCAAGACAACAGGACTGGAGATCAACGTCCCCAAGACCAAGAGCCTCCGGGTGAGCGCCTCCAGGGAAGCTCCCATCACCATTGATGGTCAAGCCATAGAAGATGTCGAACGCTTCACGTACCTGGGCAGCGTGGTCAGCAAGACTGGAGGGACAGATGAAGACGTGAGAGCCAGGATAGGCAAAGCAAGACACGCCTTCGTCACCCTGAAACCAGTGTGGAGAAATGAGAGCCTCAGCCGTCACACCAAACTGAGGATCTTCAACACAAATGTTAAATCTGTGCTGCTCTACGGATCTGAAACCTGGAGACATACCAAGAGCATCGGCCACAAGCTGCAAGTCTTCATCAACACCTGCCTCCGCCAGATCCTGCGTATCAGATGGCCAGAAAGAATCTCCAACAAAGAACTCTGGCAACGTACCAGGCAGGAGCCGATCGTCAACGCCATCCAAAGAAGGAAATGGAAGTGGATTGGGCACACCCTGCGCAGAAACGATGCCAGCATTCCACGCCACGCCTTGGACTGGAACCCCCAGGGTAAACGGAAGCGTGGTCGACCAGCACTGACCTGGAAAAGAACCCTACAGGCAGAGCTGAGGACAGTCCGGATGACATGGGGAGAGGCGAAGAGGGCAGCCCAAGACCGACAGAGGTGGAGACTTGCAGTGAAGGCCCTATGCTCCGACCGGAGCGAAGAGGACTAAGTCAAGTAAGTCAAGCGCAGCCGGAGTCGACCTGACGGTGCAGCCAAAGACCCATCAATTCATATCAGGATTTTTAGAACAACATGGATGTTTGAAAACCTTTAACTCTCCTTCTTCTAATTCTTGGTGTCTGGAACCAGCTTTTCCTGGCTTAGCTGTGGTAGGTGCGTGGCTGTCGAGCATGGCAGTAGATGGTGTAGCGTGGATGGGACATCAAGAGGACAAGTCGGGCCAGTGACTTTTCAAATTCCTTTATTCGCCTTCTTTACATGGCAGCGTACAAGGGCACACGACACTAACCGTGTCCACTCCCTTCCCCGTTCGCCTCCCTAATCCTTTACTCCTCACTTCTCTACCCCTCCAACCCGTATCTCCTCTAGCTCCACCTCTCAGTTCTGAATGGCAGAGATAAGTCCCAGAACCTCTGACCAATTAGAGATTCCTTTAACTTTCACTCTCCCACACAAACGGGTGCCAACCAGAGCCCCAGTTGTTATGAACACAACTCCATTCTCCCTCTGATCTGACAGGGTTTGTCCCTTGTGCCCACAGGCACTATCGCTCCTTCTATAAACACTTTGCTCTGGCCAGCTGAAGGTATGACCTTTAACCCATCCAGTTGGAGATAGGCGGAACGCATCTCTACTCTTTGATTCTCCGACATAAATTCCTTTAGAGAAAAATCAACTCAATACAACGTGCACGAATGCATACTACAGATACTGCAAGAAAGGAATCTACGTACTAATAAAATCATGCAATCGATGGCTGTACAACCGGGAGGAAAAGCAGTTTGATTCTCACTACACGTGAACGAGATAGTCTAAACGGCTAGCACCTCCTGTACCCCACCACACAAATATTGCGTGTTGGAACATTGAGGGAATGAGCTCAAGACTTGCTGAATCCCGTTTTGGGGATAACATATTCTCTGTTGACATTTGTTGTCTTTTAGAAACGTTTACATCGGAGGAGTTTGACTGTAGTTCTCTTTCCGATGATAAAGTAGTATTCCATGCTCCAGCGATCAAACTCTCTCATTTAGGTCGCGTATCGGGTGGGGCTGTACTGTTAGTAAAAAATCCATTGCTCACCGAGTATCTGAAGTGAAATGTACACATGTTGATACTTTGAATACGCAGTTACTTTACTGCAGCTTGCATCATCCCACCCATAGATTGCCCCCACTGCAGCAATACAGAGGTAACATGTAACATTTTGCTGTTATGAGGACGAGCTGCTCAGACTGCATGAAGTGTACCCGGGGGCATCAACTTTAACTTTATTTGGTCTTCTTCGTGCATTCAATAATATATTCATTTCTATTTCTTGATCGTTGATCTGCTGCTGAACTTTTCCTATCTGTATTTCAGTGTTGCCTATTCTGTCAATGATAATGGTCAGCTTTTCTTGCATATGTTGCGCTTGTCTCCTTTCCTAAGTCCGGATAATACGGGGGTTCTCCTAGCTTGCGCTTGGAAGTCGAAGTTCACAGCACCCAGTGGTCGTTTTCGATGAAAACTTAATTCACGCACTAGTCGATACAGCGTTGACAATCAACATTACCATAACAACTTCACTGTAAGCACAATGCTGTAGAAGACTCCATCACTTCTTACAGAGGACTTCTTTATTCTCTATATACTACGCCCCTGAGCATACTAATTGAGAGTCATCTCATCCCTTACCATCTCTATGCTGATGACACCATGCTCTACTTGACGGCGTCGCCCGAGAATTTCCACCACGGGAAATCAAAACTAGAAGAATGTTCACATGACATCAAAAATTGGATCAGTGACAACTATCTTAAATTAAATGAAGAGAAAACTGAAGTTATTCTTATTGGTGTAGACACAAACACGAAACAATTATCAGATAAGGACATCACCATTGCTGGAACCAAGGTACAATTTTCAGACAGTGTAAGATACCTGGGTTTACACATTGACAGGCAACTATCTCTTGATAAACACGTGGGCCATGTGATATCAGCAGCCCATTTACAGCTGCGTAGAATAGCTAGCATAAGAAATTCTCTTACAAAGTCATCCACTTCGACACTTGTTGTAACTCTTGTTTCATCTCTTCTAGACTACTGCAACAGTGTGTTGGCAGGAGCTACTCAAAAACAACTCTACCGACTCCAGCGCCTTCAAAATATTGGCGCCAGGATTGTTGAACGCCCTCCCAGGAGGGCCCACATGACGCCAATTTTGAAAAGCCTTCATTGGCTCCCGGTGCAGAGTCGAATCAAATATAAGGTTCTCTGCATCGTCTTCAAATGTGTCACAGACAATGCTCCTGTCTATCTGCAAGAACTGCTAAAAGACTACAAGCCAGTGCGAAATTTAAGATCTTCAAGTCAAAAACCCATAGATGTTCCGAAGAAAAAAAACACAAAAGCTTATGGTAAGAGATCATTTTCCTTCACAGGCCCAAAGTATTGGAACAACATTCCAGAACGACTCAGAAAGTCATGGAGTCTAAAAAATTTTTTTAAATGACTAAACAAATCTTATTAGCCTAGAACCTTTGTTTTGGTGACTATGTTGCGCATTGAGCATGCCTTTTATTTGTGAAGTCTGCGCATAACAAGAATACACATACAAGAATACACATACATACTTCTCACACTTGGGTATCTCCTTCTTAAGCTCTCATATTATCTTTGTAGTGTACACTCTCGGCTCTCATCGAGCCCTGCTTATATACCCTTCTACAGATTCCAGAATCTTCTAGAAAGGACAAGAATATACCAGGCCATCTCAACGCTGCCTAAATGAAGTCACCTGACCCATCAAAGCGCCTTCTTTGTCCAGGGGTACGTGCCGTATCTAAGACAACAGCATGGGCGAGGAGACTGATGTAAACAGTTGGAACGTACTACGATACATTCCAGAACCTTGACAACACATGTTTCTCACATCGACCACAACGACAAACATCTGTTGCATTATAACTCTCACTGCCCCATCAACTATTCTCTGTACTTCGTCTGCTTCAAACGGCCCGGGCTGGCGCTCGATGTCATTGCTCAGAAGCAGAATTCCAGACCGGTCGAAAGTGCACGTTGTAGCAATCGCCTGACGAATGGCTTCACTTGACATAACTCCGTACATGCATCCACCGCACAGCGCCAGCACCAAACTCGAAACACAGGTCCAACAGCAGGCAGCCCTTCCCAATATGTCGTACCCATACATCATGCAGAGCCAAACAATGCAGATCAGAAGACGAGCGGAAAAATCAGACTAGATATCCCACTCAGACTCAGGGCTGTACGCGGCACAAACCTTACGACGTGTTCGCGGTTTCCCGCAAGCAGCGAATATTCCAATACGACATCGATAGCATTCAGAGTCAATACCCATGATGGAGTAGACTTAAACACTGTTCACTCAGTCTAACACAACTAAATCTCACGTAGAAAAAGTCGCAACAAATGCTCAAATAAGGCAGGGCCAGCAAATTCAACCTACTTGCTACAAGTACTGTGCCCTCCACATAACCCAGTATGTTGCACTGCTTCACAACAAGACACTGTCTCGATACTACAGTCTAAAACTGCTGAGCTCCGCCTGACACGTCCGTACACAATGACGATGGCACAGAGAGAGCGAGACTTCAGACTTTAGACTGTATTGTTTCAGGCCAGCGGCCCATAACAAGGGCTCATCCAACATGTGTACAATACAATGTGTTCTAGATGGGACATCAAGGAAGTTCTTTTGATGTAACTGTTGTAAACTAAATGTATCCGTTCTTCGAAATACTCCCAATGGAGGAGTTGCTAATAATTGGCTTCGTATCTGCGAAGCATAATATATGTACATGGCCACTTGTCGTTTTTTAAATAATTTAACGCGCCATCGATCAGAGACATGTACCCCATTTTCTGTGTTTTTTGTAAATGTTCTTCTAGATATTTCGTCCTTAAGTCATCAAATTTACGACAAAACAGTAAGAAATGTTCCTCGTTTTCATGGGCATTGTGGAAAAATGGACAGCACATTTCGTCTCTTTGTGTTATTATCTTCTGTTAACAGAAAGTTCATTTATGTTACATCTACATCTGATAAGGGAATCTCTAAATTTCTAAATGTTGATGTAGTCTACATATTTTTCTGGTTCAAATATTTATTTTAATTTTCTGTACATTCGGAATCTTTCACTCTTCATTTTACTGTGCCATTCCTGTTGGTAACAATCTTGTAAGTCAAATCGTTGCTTAAGGCTATGTACAAAACTGTGTTCGTTTACGACCTCTTTGTTGACCCATACATAACCAAACCCTAATTCGCATAGTCGACTTTCAACCCTTTTTGTCCAGTTAAGTTTAGGAGACACCATATTAGCAAACATGCAATCAGCCTGTTTTGAGAACCTTTTTTCTGGTCATTTGACGAGTCTTAACCAATATTTGATAGCTTTAATAGTAGAATTAATGAAAAGAGGGCATCTTCCTAGCTCTCCATTTATCGTACAATTGGGTATTCTACTGTCAAGATTTAAGAATCTCTTACATGCAAAGAGGTGTGCTTTCTCAACAATGTCATGTATATGCAGACCCCATACCTCTGCGGTATACAGTTGTGCAGGTAGCACCTGCGCATCAAACATACGAAAGTATATAGACATGTTCATACTATGAAGCTTCTACATGACGTTTAGTAGTTGCGCTATCTTTCGTTTGGAATTTGTACCTTGATCATTCAGAGCCACCGTGTTGGCTAGTTTGGTAATGAAAACATAGCCAAGGTACCTGTACTTATTGACAGTCTCGATCTCAGTGTTGCCAAGAAACCATTTCTCACCCCCGTTCAAGACACCCGCCACGTCGAAACACCATTATTTTTGTTTTCTTTATGTTAATGCGCAAGCCAAACTTTCTAGATATTGAAGCCAAGTTATTAATTTGGCATTGTAAGCCTACGGGTGTCCCCCTCTCTCTCTATCTTGTTCTCTCTGTCTCTGTCTCTTTGTCTCTCTCTCTCTATCTCTCTCTCTATCTCTATCTCTGTATGTATCTATCTCAGTCTCACTCTTTTTCTGTCTGTCTCTGTCGCTGTCTCTCTCTCTCCCTCTCTCTCTCTCTATCTATCTTTCTCTCTCTCTCCCTCTCTCTCTTTCTCTCTCTCTCTCTCTCTCTCCCTCTCTTTCTCTCTCTCTCTCTGTCTCTCTCTCTCTCTCTGTCTCTCTCTCTCTGTCTCTCTCTCTCTCTCTCTCCCTCTCCCTCCTTCCATCCCTCCCTCTGCAATCTAGATAATTTGTACATATATTCAGCTTGTATGGAAGAAATCGATAGTGATTGCCATATACGTTATGTCTGCCCTGTTTATGAAGATCTTAGAGAAAAATATATATTCCACATTAACGACTTTAGAAGGGTGAAACACTTTTTTCTAGACATTGACCCTAGCGTAATAATATTATTAGCAATGTTCTTATATCACGCTTTGAAACGAAGGCGTGAGGCAATGGAAATTTTCAATGCTGATCCATTCAATCTGTTTTCGTTGTGACACACGGGTGAGCTATCAAATAAAGAAGTTCATTTGTTATTCGTTCTCTGTTTTTCTGTCTATCTGTCTCTGTGTCTGTCTCTATCTGTATCTGTGTCTGTCTCTATCTGTCTCTGTGTCTGTCTATATCTGTCTCTGTGTCTGTCTCTATCTGTCTATGTTTCTCTCTCTCTCTCTCTCTCTCTCTCTCTCTCTGACCGCCCGGCTACTTCGAATGACAGATGTACGTGCTGAGAACTCGGACAGCGAACACGAACCGTATTTGCACACTTTTATTGCCCAAGAAATTATGTATTTTTACTGATGAGAACCCGTCTTCTGTTACTATCTCCAGGTTTTCTTTGACTGATTTTTGGACTTGGTTATTCTCTGCCTCTGAGCTGCACTCGGTTATCTGATAGCGCGAGTCGAGCACTGATAACAAACAAAATCTGCCGGTGTTTTCGGCAAAAGGTCGCCTGAACCTACATGTATCGAATGTGTCTCGAGTTGAAAACCGTCAACGTTTATTCCTCATATTGAAACATTGGTGATTGGTGACATTTGAAGACAGTTCAACCGCTGATGTGTGTTTTAATGTACTGTAAAGTTTATCGATCGAAATGTATTCTTCCTGGACGGCTGAAGCAAGGTAGTTTTTCGGTGAAGGACGCGTATTATGCTTTAGTTGGCAATTCTTTCAGGGTATCACCATTCACACTGAATATGGGCATCGGCGTTGAAATATTATGTCGACAACGCGTTGGGACGTTCTACGTGCGCACACGCGCTCAAGGTACCGAAGCCAAAAACAAGTAGCACGGACAATAGTAATTGGTGGAAGCCTCCAGAAGCGTTTTGGCGAGGGAAACGAAATGACTCTCCACCCGATGTGCATCTGACGATGTGTAGAGTTAAAGTTTGTGTGGTGGGAGTGACTCTCAACTTGTCATTGATAATGATGTGCGCTCTGAAGCCTCAACCTCCTTCTAGAGATCCGTATGATGAATCACTTATCTTGAGGCTGGCAAATGACGTACATGCCAAATTTAGGCCTATGTTTAGTGGTCTAGATGAATGACACCATGTGTTAACTACTATTCAGTCCTCAGCCCGCAAGAAAACTTGGAATGGACAGAACCAGGAAGAGTTCCCATGAATCACATAGTAATCAATGGATTCGTAAACGTAGAACATTCACTTCATAGGCAACTAGATATTCTCTGTGACAGTGTGATAACCCTACAGCATTATGCGAAGTGGTTGAGAGACCAGCACGTGCAGCTTCACCTCGTTTTACAAGAAAATGAAAGACGGTGGCAGCTGCACTGTAACAACTTAGTCGAAACTCAACACTGCAGGCTGAGCACTATACAATGCGAGAACTTACGTACTTGTACAGCATAGTTAATGATGGACCAGGGTTACAGGATTGAAAGACAGGGATTACTGGTAAGGTCACAAATAGGAACACAACACAACACAACACAACCCCACACCACACCACACAACAAGACACCACATTACACCACACCACACCACACCATCCCAACCCACACCACACCATACCACACCACACCACCCACACCACCCCACCCCACCCCACCCCACCACACCCCACCCCACCCCACCCCACCCCACCCCACCCCACCCCACCCCACCCCACCCCACCCCACACCACACCACACCACACCACGCCACACCACACCACAGCACACTACACCACACCACACCAAAAACGGCAAACCGCACAGCGCACAGCGCACAACTCACAACATACAACACACAACACACAACACACAAACACAGAACACACAAACACAGAACACACAAAAACACAATACACTGCACAAAAACACAACACACAACAAAAATCCACAACACACCACAAAAAACACACCACATCACACAAAAACACAACACAACACAAAAAACAACACAACACAAAACAAACACAACACAGCACAAAAACACATTACAACACAAAAAACACACAGCACAACACAAAAAACACACACCACAATACACGAAACACAATACAACACGAAAAATCACGCAGCACAACACCAAAAAAAAAACACAACACAAACAACATAACACAACACAAAAAACACAACACACACTAAAACACACCTCACAACACACAAAAACAACACAACACAAAAACAAACCCACAACACAACACAAAATAACACAACACAACACAAAAACAGTTAACACAACACAAAGAAAACACAACACAACACAAAAAACACAACACAACACAAAAACACAACACACAAAAATACACAACACAACACACAAAAAACACAACACAACCCACACAAAACAACACACAAAAAACCCACAATACAATACAAAAAACACACAACACAGCACAAAAAACACAACACAACACAAAAAAACACACAACACAAAATAAAAAACACAACACAACACACAAAAAACCACAACACAACACAAAAAAACACAACACATCATTACAAAACCCCGACACATCATAAAAAACACAATACAACATTAAGATAACAAACACAACACAACATTACCACCCAAACACATCATAAACAAACCCAACACAACACAAAACAGCATTAAAAAACACAACACAACACAACATAAAAAATAACACAACACAACGCAACATAACATAAAACAACACAACATAAAAACATTACACTAAAACACAACATAAAAAACACAACACAACACAACACAACACAACACCAAAGAAACATAACACAACACAACAAAAGACAACACAACACGAAAAACACAACACAACAAAACACAACACGACACAATACAACACAACACAAAAAGACACAGGACAAAAATCACAACACAACACAAAACACAAAAAACACAACATAACACAATACTAAAAAAACACAACACCACGCAGCACAACACAACACAACACATAAGACCCAACACAACACAACACAAAAAACACAACACAACACAACACAACATAAAAAACACAACACAAAACAACACAACACAACAGAAAAACACGACACAACACAACACAGCACAAAAACAAAACACAACACAACACAAGAAAACACAACAAAACAAAACACAACACAATACAACACAGCAGAACAAAACACAACACAACAAAACACAACACAACATGACACAGCAAAACACAACACAATACACTAAAACACAACACAACATAACATTAAAAACACAACACAACACAACCGTCAAATTACAAACAACAGAACACAAAAAACACAACACAACATAAAAGAAACACAACACAACAAACAAACACCTCAACACAACATTAAAAAACACAATGCAACAATAAAAAACACAACACAGCATTAAAAAACACACAACACAACATAAAAAACACAACACAACATTAAAAACTAAAACAACATAACAAAAAACACAACACAACAAAACAAAAACTTTAAAAACCCACCACAACATAAAAAACACAACACAAAAAAAACAAAACACAACACAACATACAAACTCAACACAACACAACACAACACAACACAACAACACAACACAACAACACAACACCACAACAACAACACAACAACAACAACACAACAGCACAACACAACAACATAACACAATAACACAGCACAATAACACAACACAACAACACAACACAACAACACAACACAACAACACAAACAACAACACAACACAACAACACAAAACAACAACAATACGACAACAACACAACAACAACCCACCAACAACCCACCAATAACCAACACCAACAACCACCACCAACAACCACCACCAACAACCACCACCACCAACCACCACCACCAACCACCACCACCACCAACCACCACCACCAACCACCACCACCAACCACCACCACCAACCACCACCAACAACCACCACCAACAACCACCACCACCGACAACCACCACCAACAACCACCACCAACAACCACCACCACCAACAACCACTACCAGCAACAACCACTACCACAAACAACCACCACCACCACCAACCATCACAACCACCAACCACCACCACCAACACCAACCATCACCACCAACAACCACCACCACCACCAACCACCACTACCACCAACCATCACCACCATCAATAACCATCACCACCACCAACCACCGCCACCACCCACTACCACCAACCACCATCACCAACCACCACCATCAACCACCACCATCAACAATCACCACCACCAACCACCACCACCAACCACTACCACCAACGACTACCACCAACCACCACCACCAACCACCACCACCAACCGACACCACCAACCACCACCACCACCATTTCCACCACCACCAACCATCACCACCACCACCAACCACCACCACCACCAACCACCGCCACCACACACTACCACCAACCACCACCACCAACCACTACCACCAACCACCACCACCAACAATCACCACCACCAACCACCACCATCAACCACTACCACCAACCACCACAACCAACCACCACCACCAACCACCACCACCAACAACCACCACCAACCACCACCACCACCATTGCCACCACCACCGCCGCCACCACTGCCACCACCACCACCAACAACAACAACCACCACCACCAAAATCACCACCACCAACCACCACCACCAACCACTACCACCAACCACCAACACCAACCACTACCACCAACAACCACCACCAACAATCACCACCTCCAACCACCACCATCAACCACTACCACCAACCACCACCACCAACCACCGCCACCAACAACCACCACCAACCACCATTACCACCACAACTGCCACCACCACCGCCATCACCACCGCCACCATCCCCACAACCACCATCACCATCACAACCACCACCACCACAACCACCACCACCACAACCACCACCACAACTACCACCACAACAACAAATACCACATCACAAAAACCACCACAACAACCACCACCACCACAACCACCACCACAACAACCACCACAACCCCCACCACAACCACCATCACAACCACCACCACAACCACCACCACAACCACCACCACCACAACAACAACCACAACAACCACCACAACCACAACCACCACCACCACAATCACCACCACAACCATTATCACAACAACAACAACAACAACAACCACCACAACCAGCACCACAACCAATACAGCAACCACCACAACAACGACCACAACAACCACCACAAGCACCATCACCACCACAACCACAACCACAACAACCACCACAACCACCACAACCACAACAACTACAACAATCACAACCACAACAACCAAAACTACAACAACCACCACCATAACCACCACCACAACCATCACAACCACAACCAACACCACCACAACCACAACCAACACCACCACAACCACAACAACAACCACCACCACCACCACCACCAGCACCATCATCACCACCACCACAACCACCGCCACCACCACAACCACCACCACAACCACCACCACAATCAGAACCACTACCACCACCACAACCACAAACACATCCACAATAAGAACCACAAAATCAATCACAACTGCAAAAACAACCACAAAAACAACCACAAAACCAACCACAAAAACAACCACAAAAACAACCACAAAACAACCACAAAACAACCACAAAAACAACCATAACCGCAACAACGCCAACAACCACAACCACAAAAACATCCACAACAACTACAACCACAAAAACAACCACAACAACCACAACCACAAAAACAACACAGCAACCACAACCACAAAAACAACGACAACAACTACAACCACAAAAAACAACGACAACAACCACAACCACAAAAACAACCACAAACTCAACCATTACCACAAAAACAACCATAACTACCACAACAACCACAACAACCACAACCACAAAAGCAACCACAACAACTACAACCACCACAAAAACAACAACAAAAACAACAACCACAAAACCAACAACAACCACAACCCTAAAAAACAACCACAACCACAAAAACAGCCACAACCACAACAACAACCACAACCACAACATATCCACAACCACAACAACAACCACAACTACAATCACAACAACAACAACCACAGCCACAACAACAACAAATACAACAACAACAAACACAACAACAACAACCAACACAACAACAACAACCATTACAAGAACAACAACCATTACAACAACAACAACATCCAACACAACAACAACCACCAAAAAAACAACAACAACAAACATAACAACAACTACCAACACAACAACAACAACAAACACACATCAACAACATCAACCAACACACAACAACAACAATCAACACACATTAACAACAACAACAAATACACAAAAACAACGACAACCAACACACAACAACAACAACCTAAAGAACAACAAAAACAACAACAACAAAAACCAAAACAACAACAACTACTACTACAAAACAACACAACAACAAAAACAACACAGCAACAAAACGACGCAACAACAAAAACAACACAATAGCAAAAACAACACAACAGCTAAAACAACACAACAACAAAAACAACAATAACAACACAACAACAAAACACAACAACAAAAACACAACACAACACAACACAACATAACACAAAAAACATATCACAACAAAATACAACACAACACAAAAATATATCACAACCAAACAAAACACAAAAAATACAAAAAACATAACACAACACAAAACAAAAAAACATAAAAAACATAAAAACATGACATATTACAACACAACATAACATAACATAACATAAAAGAAAAACATAACATAACACACTACAACACAACATAATATAACAAAAATAACATATGCCTGAGTTTCCAGATACTTGAGTCTACACTGTACGAAATCAGACAATTCACTGAACAATTAGAATAGTGGTAGAGAATCAGTTACTGTGTATCCTGATGCTCGGGGAACATCGACTCAACAAGTAGATCCCATGCTCCAGTGGGAGCATGGCAGATTTCAGGGGAAGGCAAGGGATGACGGGCACTACAGACAGAGGAAGAAACATCAGCGCAGAAGGCCTAGACCGAGGGATGAAAGAAACCAGAAATTTATACAAATGCTACACATACGTAATGACATCACATCGAGGAGCACAGTATAGTTAACTTAAGCTTTACGATTTTGTTCCGTTATTCTTCATTACAACTACGCATATGGAAAGAAAAGTAGACAGCGATCTTCCACTCATTTGCAAATCAAAATAGCGACTGCAGAGTTGCCTGTCTTGTTGATCAAACGAATTAATTACAATTAGAATGTCGATTCCAATGATGGGAATTGCATCCGTGTGTCCCACAAACTGTTCATGGCCTCTGAGCACGAGCACGAAAACGGCAGTCACAAAATACCGAAACGTCTTTGATATGAATGAGTCCTGGAGGCGGATGTGTGAAGTACCAGCCGTTTTTCTAGCATTCCAGGGAAGACGTCTGCTATTTTTGGGTGAGGGGCTAGGCTGGTGGCTCCAGTCTCATCAAAGTAGGGTTGGACGGATGCCCCTGGAGAGACAGCTTCATGTTGTGGCTCCTCTTCACGACGTTGTTGTGGCAGGGATTCTCCGGTGATAGCGAGGATTCGAGTGCCAGGATACGGAGGAGGTCGTGCACTGCAGCGTGGCACTGACCATTTTCCTTTCGGTGAGGTGAAGGTTGATGCCAAATTTCGAGAGTGGCAGAGATGGCGGAGACTTCGAGCTGGAGGCGTCTGATGGCGAAATGGAGGCAGTAGTATTTAGTCGTTTCCTCCGTATCCAGCGTCCGGCTCCGATGGTAGTCCAGAACGTTGAAGAAACAACCTGATGTCTCATCCTGCCGACGACGCCAAATGTGGTGGAGTGGGGTACGGCTTGGGCACAGGCATGAGGCAAATCGTAGCTGCTTTCCACAACTTTAATTTTACCCATGGAGCTCCTGGCTGGTCCCAGGCCGGATGGTAATGGCCTAGTCCAACCCAACACCATGGTGACAGTGGTCTCTCAACCCAGATGGGATGGGGTCTCTCTGGGCCTGCCGACAGTCCCTCCTTATGAAAGAAATGAGCAGACGCCAGGGGAACCAGGCTTTGGATCGGCCATACCTATCTCAGCCTGTCCCTGGTTTGTGTTTTCCTAATATTTGAAAACGCTTCTTGCTGCCTTATACTTAACCAAAATTATTCATACCAGGTTTTGCCTCGATAAGCACAACAATGTCGATCGAATGAAAATTGCACCATTGAAATCAGATGTCTTAATTTAGAGAAAACATAATTTTGGAATGTCTTCTTCATATTTCTGCATCAATATTAAGTTTAGGAGGTGACTGTCTGGTGGACTTCTTGATAAGAGTCCAGAAGAAGTGAGAATCATTACGGCTTTTAGAAAGTATTCCAAATTTCAACCAACTTTTTTCTTTTCCTGAATAAGGCATTTGTGTAGATACTAAAGCGATGTGCATTTGTCTTATACTGATACTGTCTTTACTCTTTTGTATTGTTTTTAGAATGTTTTAAGTTAAGCTTTTTGCTTACTACATTCTAGGTCAAATCATAAAGCTTATATTTTTATTTTAAAAAGGTTCTTGACTTTTAATTCTAGTCTAATGCTGCCTGCACATTTTTCCAGAGCTTGCGTACACTTTTGTGGAGTGGAATCATTTGAACTGTTGGTTTTCCTTGTTGCATCCAAAAGCTTTTGTTCTTATTTCTTCAGAGTAAATCAGATCTGGAACGCACCATAATATCGTATCCCCCAGCTATATTGCATTACATATACTGATTGGTTACTCGATTGCTCGGGTCCCTAGTGACTCTGGAAGGGTAGGAGCCATGCTTTTTCCCACTGGGTTTTTTAACCGCAGGTCCTTCCTTCCTATTAAGCTGTGGCGGTCAGCTCTCACACAAAACAGGGGTCAAGAAGATTAGTCAGATGTAATGATGTGATTGTAAATGATTTTGTACATTGGTGAGAGGTAAAACTACTAGAACAAGTAACACAGATCGGAACAAGGGACATAACATGGTCATAGTTCTCATTAATTTTATGAAGGTAGAATTCTGTTTCGGAAGATGAAAATTTGCAATGTGACATGTACATTTTTGCCCAACCTCAGCCGCTTTATATATGCAATAACATTTTGATGTTCTGAGGCATGCTGCCAAGATTTTTATACTTGCCGTATGTATATTATATTGTGTTTCTGGCTCTTTATTAAGAAAGAATATTGGATGTTGCGTTAATCTTTGGTTACTATGTTTTCTTAATAAAGATGCCCATTTTCTCTCTTGAATCAAGTGTGCGGTGGTCTTGTACAAAAAAGGATTTGTGTGAAAGAATGCAACACAAATGTAGCATGCTTCATACTTAAGCTGTACTCAAGCTTAACACAATCAGCCTCTTTCAAATGTCGAAAATTTGCCTCGTTGCTGTTTCTCGCTCAGTACTCATTGCAAAGTTAAGACAATACTTCTCAAAAATGAGGAGAATGATTGTTGGGCAAGGCAACCCTGAAAAGTGAAGACACGACACGCTGTATGTACCGTACGTACTCATGAATCTATTGCGCAAAGCATCCTTGCAGTTTATTCATTGTCTCTGAATAGTAATATTTTTCGTTAATCACGTGGCACGCCTTGTCTCGTCTCCCACCAGGTGGCACGAGAACGCCCCCTGCAAGGCAACAACAGGCAAGCGCTCTCTGTCCCAGATCCAGGCCCACGGCAGGCGGAAGTGAACAAGTGCGCAGACACCTGCGTTTCCCTGGAGACGGTGGAGCGTCCAATTTTGACTGCAGGCTGAAGACGTCACGACGCTGCGGAGTTTTGTTTCACCTGTCTGCTCACCATGGCCTCGGGAAAGAACTTCTTGGTAAGCACGTGTTTGCTGTAAATTGCAAGAAATCAAACATAAAACTAATTTGCACCAACAAACAAACAAACAAACAGAGAAACAGAGAAACCAACAACAGAAGTCCCTCCCTACAGAGAGCCACTCCATCTGAAAACACTGCAAAACACAGAAGATGCGAGAGTTTCAGTTGGAAAGATAATGTAACTGACTGGTCAAAATGTCGAGTTCCTGAGTCAGTTGCTCTCTTTAAATTTTGTAAATGCGTGCCTTGCATCGACTGTGTACATGACGAATGTCAGTATACTACATGTCTGTGTGTATTGCTGAATAAGACAGTCCTGCGTAGCGACCTCTTCAGCTGCTTATGTGACAGTGACGGCCTCAGCAGCATTCTCGTCCCCGCCGTGATGGAGACGTCTGGGCTCGGTCCTACACGGCATGCCCACGCCGCGCTCGTGGGGCCCCCCTCCCCGTCACTCCAGGTAGAGGGACCTTCGGTGGTTGGAATGATGACCAGGTTTCTTGCATCTCTCGCTCTGGCCCTTCGACGATGGAGTACGGCATTCCGTCTGGATCCTCTGCTGCCCTCCGCTTCTTCAGGGTGAACTCGGCGAGGAAATCCGTGGTCTCCGAACGCTCGAAAGGCACTCCCAGTTGGACCTGCACCTGGAGTGAAGTCGTACTCTCTTGCGTCAGTGTGGCCTCACCCTTCATGGTTCGGCCTCGGGTATTGTGGAGTAGCATCTCAAATTCCCCGTTTTCGCAGAGGAGCAGGTCATTGTCGCAACAGCAGATAATCTATTTCGCTCTTCATTTTCGTATGTTCATCTTGCAGAACTAGATTAAATCTATTAAGTTCAGCACTATGTTCCATCCATTTTCTCTCTGTCTCATTCAAGGTGTATTGCATTTGTTCATTTTGGTAGCAAATGTTTTGAATGTACGTATGAAGTGAGGCCACATCGTCACGAAGCATGCAGAATTCACTGCGGATTGTTTCTCTGACGTTTTGCAAATGATTTGACAGATTAAAGTTTAGAGCGACGATTTCTGCCTTCATCCACTCCACGTTTTCACATGGAGTCGTGAAATTGCTAGAGGCCGAATTCATCGGGTCTACAAATGTTTTGTTTCCTGGCACAGGCCCGGGGTTGACCTCTAT
>JAWQFJ010027163.1:22500-27250 GCA_034096865.1 Theodoxus fluviatilis
CCGTCTCCCTAGGTAGTGGAGTTGGAGTTCCTTGTCGCCCTGTCCTTCCCTCGGACTCGAGGGGGCGGAGAGGGTGAAGGGACTTGTGGCTTCACTGTCTCTGAGTGTCGGAGTCTTCCTTCCCACACCCTTTCTTCACTGCCTCGCACTACAGTTGTTACCTCGACACTGGAGTTTGGGGGCTGGGATTTGTCTATCTCCGTCCTCGCGTCGTCGAATTCGTCGTCTTGGAGGCTTTCTTCTTCTTCACTTTCTTCTTCATCCTCTTCTTCATCCTCAACCCGTTCCTCCTCACCTTCTTCCTGTTGATCTCTGTCCTCATCACCCTCTTCCTCACCGATGACTTCTTCGTAAAGTTTCTCCTGCGGTTTCTCTCTCAGTGTGGCGTTGGACTGAGTTGTATTAATGACTACCCAACCGTCGAGAAGGGTGCGCTGAGCACGCACAGCACGCTCCGAGTGAGCACGTCTTGAGCCGTCACTGGATGAGGCAGTCGCAAGTTTGCTGATGTCATCATGTTTCTCATTGGTTGGCTGCACCTGGGGGAATCCTCCTGGGGTTGTCACGGTTGACTGTTTTGCGCCACCCGCTTCTCTGCTCGATGTAAACATCGCGGTGTGGTCTTGACTTCGCCTAAGCGTGGGGGTCCCTGTCATGGAACTTAGTTGGTTTAACTCAGAATGAAGATTCTTGAGGACGCTCATGCCCGAATCATGATCATGCCGCAGTTCGGTGTTGGAGACCGCTATTAGGTTCATCTCGTTGATCCCCCTGCTTCTACTCTTGCCTGTGTCCATGGAGAAACGAGGGAGATAAAACCCTGACTGGTCAGCGCGTTTAGTGTTGGGGTTTCTATGCACCCTAGATCTTGTTGTGCATTGATGATGTCCTCCCAATTCCCTGTACTGTGCATCGCCGTAGTCAGTAGATGTGTAGCTACCGTGCCCGGAGTGCATACTGTCGGCTCCAGCATGTACTCGTGAAGATCGAGTAGTTGAGGCGTGCGGTTTACTATCTCTATAGCACAGTTGATTGCCACGGAAATAACACACTTTACCCTGTCTTTTGAGATCTCGAAGCACTCCCATCTGTCTATTTGTGAGTTTTGCTGAAATTTTGACTCCCTTGGACCTGAGGCAATCTGCCTTTCTGCAGGAGTGCCAATTTGTCTGACCACGTAGCCAGAGACACGAGGATTGGTCGAGGGTACCTCTGATGACTGTCGCGTGCGCCCAATCTCTGCACACGCACGACGTCTTGCTCACGCCAGTCTACATCGGGAACAGCGACTTGCAATAGGCTCACTACAGTACGGAGGCAGTCCCAATAGGTTTCCCTCTCTTGTTCTGGAAGCCCAAATAGCTTAACATTGTTCTTTATGATATGCTGCTCAAGATTCTCTCGATGTGTCTCCGCCTCACTCAAACCATCCATGCAAACACTAGTCACATAACCCAGCCTTTCCTTTATCTCCATCTGTTCGGTCTGCAGAGTCTCGCTCCACTCGATCAGGTGCTGATACTGAGCCTGGGCTTTCCTATCTGTTTCCTGTATTGCGACCTGCAGGTGTTCTTGCTGATCTCCCAACCACTTCATAAATGACTTGGTGTGGGCAATTTTGTTTTGCAGACTGTCAAATCGGTCACAAATCATGTTGGTCAGTCTGTCGTTGCCGTGCACCATTTGCATACTGAGAGATACTAGCCTGTCAGCAACGTCACAGCTATACAATTCCTTGTCTGTCTGTGTTTCCTGAGTAGTTTCTGGTCCCGGATTTTCGGATGTGTCACCGCTTCCGAGCAAGTGTTGGGAAAAGTCATTACTGACACAGGGGGTATGGCAAGGTTTCACTATACAGGCGAAGAGCAGTGACGCGTACAGAGAGACTCCCATCAAACAGAATTTTGCAGAGGCACGCGGCAGCCTACCTTGGCCAGAGCGACGCGCGTTCAATGACAGAAAATCACCGAGAGTAACGCGCTGCACATACAGGTTGAACATCAGAACAATCACGGCATCCAAATGAAGTTCAAACTTGCCTTCAGTGTAGCGACTACGGTCTGCTTTGCATTTTCGTTTCCGATGCGATGCACAATAGAACTGGCCAATGCGAGCCCGATACGAGGACGTATCGTTCCCCATTACGGGGGTGAGAGAGAGACAGAGAGAGAGAGAGAGAGAGAAAGAAAGAGAGAGAGAGAGAGAGAGTCACAGACACACACACATACACACACACACAGAGAGAGAGAGAGAGAGAGGGAGAGAGAGAGAGAGACTTCGACTTGTTTATTGTTAGGCCGGCGACCAGTCACAATGTTACAACAATTTGGGGAGCATTGACAATGTGCTACATAATAGACAAAATACATTTCGAAAACAAAGAGTATGGTAGATTGTGGCTGCTATCCATATACATATGATATTTACAGATGTATTCTTAGTGGGATACATCGTCAATATGTTGCCGACGGTACTTCATGGCATAGTAGAAGAACATGGCAACCTTTTTCGTTTTTATATACCCTTGACCGTTTATTAGGAATTCAGTCACAAGGTTTCTAGTATTCATGTATTCGATATAACTCTTCAGGTACCTCTCTCTAAGCTCATTATATAGGGAGCATTTTAGCAAGAAATGAGTTTCGTCTTCAATAAAATCTCTGCAGAATGGACAGCGTTTCTCTTCGTTATTGAACATATTACTTCGTAATTCGTTTCTTCCTAATCTAAGGCGCGTAAATGCTACTCAAAATGTTGTTATATTGATGTTACTTAAATAATTTTCACACTGGAAATCATGTTTAAAGGATTTATATAGCGAAAATCGCTCACTAACGTTGATCTTGCAATGCCATTCTTGCATATAGCAGCTTTGGATCCTGATCTTAAACTTTTTAGGAAAGTTTTTTCATTAGAGATGCCTCTATTGTGCCATACAAAGGAAAAACCCGACTTTCACATACATTCTTCAATAGATTTAGCCAGTTGAGTTCGTCGGGAATAGTTGCACTGAATGGCATAAAAAGTGCTGGCTTGGGTAGACGATCATCTCTCATTTTTAACACTTTGAACCAATATTTCACAGCTCTAACAGAACTCTTTATGATAAGAGGGAATCTTCCCGTTTCTCCATAAACCAAGTTATTTGGTGTCTTGACGTAGACATAAAAAAACTCATGCATGCAAATAAATGAGATCTTTCCACATTGAGGTGCTCTCTCAATCCCCAGAGCTCTGACGCATACAGTAATGAAGGTTGTACTTTTTCATCAAATAATTTAAAGAATAATTTCGGATTATAAGTGCAAAGTGCCCAAATGCTGCCATTTAAGATCTTGAAACACTTTCTTTAGACACAATCATGTTTGTATTTGTCCTCAACATCGAAAAGCAAAATCACATTACTGGATACTCAGACCGCTCTTTTAGCCCCTGGTCATCAGTCCTCTCTTGCCACCGTCTTTACTTTCATCGTGCAATGGCACGACACCATCTGGGTTCGGACCAAGTGTGTGAATCTCACTCAGAGGAAGGTTGAAGAAAGCAATGTCAGAAGTGAAGTGGGACTTCGAAAGGGTTGGGGTAGAACAGCACAGGAGTTGCAGGAAGGGAGGGAAGGGTGGGGGTGGGGCCGGGTGGAGAGGTAGAGGGATAGTTACGGAGGCAAGATGATTTTGGAGGGAAGTTGTCACGGGGCAAAATGACCGATGGAAAGAGCTCAGTGGAGAAGTGACCGGACACCCTGTGTAGCAGGGAGGTTGGAGACAGGACAGAGATAGTCGGCCTAGATGCCTCACAGACGATGGTCCTTAAATGGCAGGTTCACTTAAGGCTGCTGCACAGTTAGAAATGGTGGAGATATGGTACATGAAAACAGCAAGCTTGCCCCAACCCATATATTTAGTCGTCATGTATACATGTACATGATATGTTTGAATGACAGTATCATTTGTCCATCATTTGTGCAGTTTTCCATGACAATTTGTGAATGACTCCTACGGTAGCCAACCAGTGCAAGCCACACGAAAACAGCCGCACTCTAAGAGTGTGGTGTTGAACACTGAGGTGAAAGTACGACGGGATATTGAGCACATTTCATTTACACGTCAAGTGTAACAGAAATGTGCTCAATATCTTGTCGTGACATTTGTCCATTTGGAAACTCCCAGCAGTCAATCCCCTCTGAGCTGGAGGCAGCGCTACACTCTTCTGACGATCTCTGTCTTCCCCAAGCCCTAAGTGGTCAGTCCCATTGTCCTCCTCTCCTGTGCCACTCTCTCTCTCTCTCTCTCTCTCTCTCTCTCTCTCTCTCTCTCTCTCTCGGCCTCCACAGGAACGGTCTTGGCTTCAACATGGACGGAACATTGAAAAAGGAACCAAAGATATTGTCTCTTTGGCCTGTCCTCCCAAGAGTCACTTCCATCGCCGAAGGAACTTTGTAGAAGAGGACCGCATGCAGTGGCCTCAAAAAGTTAACCTGACGTGAAGAGAGACGAGTAGTTAGTATTTGTGATGCTTAGCGCTCACCTATGTGTCACACTTGAATCATTCTGTTCCTCCTCATGTCCACAGCATAACTGTGTTGTAGAAGTCCCAACACGCCAAACAAACACGGAGATCCCCTGTTGTCTCTGTCACCCTGACTGAGGACGTAAAGCCGATGGCATGACCTTTTCAAACCGTCCTCCACAGCATTCCACTTTGCGTGTTGTGCATTTTCCTCTCTCTCCCAGCACTTCTGATACAGTTC
>JAWQFJ010027165.1:0-22181 GCA_034096865.1 Theodoxus fluviatilis
CAAGAAGGGCAAAGCCCATACGACTCACATGCTTGACCTTGACCTTTATATGACCTTGACCTTTATATGACCTTGAGGTGACCTTCAAGGTCAAGGTCAAACAACTAAACCTACCAATGACATCATACACAAAGAAATGCTTTACACATTTTTCCTACCAAAATACATGTGACCTTGACCCAAGGTCAAGGTCATCAAGGTCATGCAACACAAAGCTGTTAATTCAAGACATAGGAAGCACAATGGTGCTTATTGGCACTTTCTACCATGAGATATAGTCACTTTTAGTGGTTCACTACCCCATTTTGGTCACATTTCATAAGGGTCAAAGTGACCTTGACCTTGATGATATGTGAACAAATGTGTCTCATGATGAAAGTATAACATGTGCCCCACATAATTATTAAGTTTGAAACAGTTATCTTCCATAGTTCAGGGTCAAGGTCACTTCAAAATATGTATACAATCCAACTTTGAAGAGCTCCTGTGACCTTGACCTTGAAGCAAGGTCAACCAAACTGGTATCAAAAGATAGGGCTTGCTTTGACCTATATACCACTTGTAGCTAAGGTCGCCATTCTCAATAACGTGGGAGAAAATTGGGAAAATGTGAAAAATGACTGTTTTTGAGACCACATTTATGGCTCCTGTGACCTTGACCTTGAAGCAAGGTCAAGTCACTATGTATGTTTTTTGAGGCCTTGTCATCATACACCATCATGCCACATTTGGTGTTGATAGACTTAATAGTCTCCGAGAAAAATCCAACGTTTAAGTTTTTTACGCCCGGACGGACGGACGGACGGACGACACGGCTCAGTACATAGACTCACTTTTGCTTCGCATGTGAGTCAAAAAACTCAGCAACGTAAGGGTTAAGAGACTGAACTGAACTAAACAGCATTTTTGGTCAAAAGTTGTTGAGAACATAAATTTTCTGTGACAGATTTCCACGCTTTGCTCCTGGAAATGTTAACTCTGTTGTAAGACCCCTCTTTTCCACATCCTATTTAAAAGAACTTTTTAAGTACGAACGCTTTAATTTCCACATAGATGATCCTTGTGCAAGCTAAAATAATATTAAATATATAAATAACAAAGAGACAGAGGGCAGTATAATAGTTAGTCAAAGTAGAATTATTCCAATGCAAAACATATTAAGTTTCATAAGGCAATATATGAAAGTGCAGTGCTTCAGATTGTTGGCACGCCTGCGCCATTGGCGCATATTTTATCAGAATGGCGCGTTACTTTCAATGTGTATGCGCCAGCCGGGCACGTCATAAAAATCGCCAACTTGTTTTGAGTGATCATGACTCTGAGTCCACAGAACGAAATGTTAAAAGAGACAATAAAACAACTGAAAGACACAGCTTGACAATGTGTTTGTTTATTTTTTTATTTTTTGCTTTTTTAATTATTCATTTGTGTGTGTATGGGAGGCGGGATGCTGTAGGGGTGTCATGTGTGGGGTGGAGGGTCATTCTGTTTGAAGTGAAGGTTTGATTGTTAATGACCCATGTTTTTCAAAATTGACCCATCATTTTGCCTGGCCATGGGTCATTGGGCCCATGAAGTCTGAAAACAATCTGAAGCACTGAAAGTGTAACACAACATTTGATCCCTTACTCAAGTGAGTGAGAATCTCAATTAACAACAAGAAGGGCAATGCCCACACGACTCACATGCTTGACCTTGACCTTTATATGACCTTGACCTTCAGGTGACCTTCAAGGTCAAGGTCAAACAACTAAACCTACCAATGACATCATACACAAAGAAATGCTCTACACATTTTTCCTACCAAAATACATGTGACCTTGACCCAAGGTCAAGGTCATCCAAGGTCATGCAACACAAAGCTGTTAATTCAAGGCATAGGAAGCACAATGGTGCTTATTGGCACTTTCTACCATGAGATATAGTCACTTTTAGTGGTTCACTACCCCATTTTGGTCACATTTCATAAGGGTCAAAGTGACCTTGACCTTGATGATATGTGAACAAATGTGTCTCATGATGAAAGTATAACATGTGCCCCACATAATTATTAAGTTTGAAACAGTTATCTGCCATAGTTCAGGGTCAAGGTCACTTCAAAATATGTATACAATCCAACTTTGAAGAGCTCCTGTGACCTTGACCTTGAAGCAAGGTCAACCAAACTGGTATCAAAAGATAGGGCTTGCTTTGACCTATATACCACTTGTAGCTGAGGTCGCCATTCTCAATAACGTGGGAGAAAATTGGGAAAATGTGAAAAATGACTGTTTTTGAGACCACATTTATGGCTCCTGTGACCTTGACCTTGAAGCAAGGTCAAGTCACTATGTATATTTTTTGAGGCCTTGTCATCATACACCATCATGCCACATTTGGTGTTGATAGACTTAATAGTCTCCGAGAAAAATCCAACGTTTAAGTTTTTTACGGACGCCCGCCCGGACGGACGGACGGACGGACGGACGACACGGCTCAGTACATAGACTCACTTTTGCTTCGCATGTGAGTCAAAAAAGCAAGTTGGATCTATCCACATGTTGCCAATCCCCAGCATTGTGGCTTTACTCAATAACCAAGAATTCAAGAGCAACAGATCAAATTCCATGCCAAGTCAGATAAAAAGCCAATCTTTACCTGTCAGGAACCACAAAAGCAGCTCTAAACATCCAACCACTGGAAATGCACAGGAAACACTACTGCTGAGGCACATCTTAACACTGGCACAAACACATTCTATGGTGGAGGTCTCAAACTACTCCACATCTCCACAGGTTGGCAGGTCTCATCAAGATATGCTCTCTTCCATGGTATGTCCCTCTTGTGCTGTATTTCTGTGCTTTTCTAAACATCCTTATTGCAGTAAGACTTTAAACCCTCAGTCATGTCATTGCAGTGGTGTGACAAAACAGAGGTCTCTGGCGGTGAACTGTGGAATAATTCTACTGTAATCATATCTTTTCTTGGGCACATTACTCTGTTATACATCTATGTGGTGTTCATCCAGTGTTAGATGTACTCACTGAGATTAACTGTGTCATGGATCCACAATGCTATAAGTCTCTTCTGTGGTGTGCCAAAAGCTAATTACACATTTCCTGCACAGTGTAGCTCTGCAGTAGTAATTCCTTCTATAGTGCTACAGTGTAACTCCCCACTGGTACATATTTGTACCATGGAACAGTGCTTATATTGTGCTATGACTTTTGAAACTTGTTACATATCTTTACTGCATGACAGTAAAACCCTTCTATTGCTGACTGTCTGAACTCATCCATCATTTCTAATCCAAGTTCCAAAACAAAGCCAATATTCTGCAGGGGACAGAGAAAAACAAGTTAAAAATAGGCAGGGGCGCAACCCCGCAAAATGGGTGGGAAAGCTGCCTCAGGCCATCATTTTACTTAGTTTTAATCGGCTAAAATGAATCTCTAAAACGTCAAGAACAAGATTAAAACACATTGAAACAGAAAGATAAACAAGCCTTCTGTCTGTTAGCATCCTTGTTATTGTCAGATCTGTTTGATTTGAGCAATTCTGAGTCATTTGAAAGTTGTCACTTTTCAAGCTGTGTTGCCCAGCGTCAGCATCTATTTTGCTTTAGTCAACTTGGCCGAAATCACCACTCCACTTCGGAGGAGAAGTAAACACGCACTATTTCATCTTTATCAACAGAGTTGATCTACATTAGCGGAATATAGTCCGTAGTTTACACTGGTACATGTATTTTTTTCATGTGTTATTTAGTTTTTTAAATTAAATAGTTTCTTTTATAGTGGTCATCTTTAAACCCGTGTAACTTTTGAACCACTGAACGGATTGACCACGTAAACAATGCGCCTGAAAGCTCGTTCTTCTGCAATTCCAACCATATAACACATGCCATCAGTGTAGTCATCAGCGAAGAGCGCAGCCAATGAGAAGAGAGCTTTGTAAGACACTTCGGCAGACCTGCTTCGACCGGCTATCATGGCGGACGCAGTGCTTTCTGTCGCTAGCAGCGAAGATGAATCTACATCTTTTGTGACGAAAATCAGAGCCATATTGGGTAAGTAATCATATTTATACGTAGAAAAGATCCTTAGGTAATCACTTTTGGCAGTATTTTTTGCTGAATTCATTTGTAACTGAAAATATATCACTTGTTTCAGACCCACGTGTTGACTATATTAGTGGATGATTTCGTTTCAATGCTCTGTGCGCTCGCGCTGATTTAATTTTTTTCTTTAGGAAACAGTTGCTGCTGCTGTGCTAAGATCAAGTATGAGTCATTTCTGAATCATTATATGCCTGATATTAGCGTGTTTTCTCATGGATTGCGACGGCCGTACATGGATAAATATAGAGGTGCCTACCCGCACCTCGCTTGCAATGACATTGTTGTTGATCAACATTTCACTCGAGTTGTGAAATGGGGTGGTCGATAAACGACCAAAGTTATTGAGTAAGTAATCATATTTATACGTTCAAAAGATCCTTAGGTAATCACTTTTGGCAGTATTTTATACTAAATTCATCTGTAACTGTGAAAATATATTGCTTGTTTCAGACCTACGACGGCTACGTGTTGACCATATTAGCGGACGATTTCGTTTCAATGCTCTGTGCGCTCGCGCGCTGATAAAATTTTTTCTTTAGGAAACAGTTGCTGCTGCTGAGCTAAGATCAAGTTTGAGTCATTTCTGAATCATTCTATGGCTGAACGTGTTTTCTCATGGATTGCGATGGACGTACATGAATAAATATAGAGGTGCCTGGCCGCACCTCGCCTGCAATGACATCGTTGTTGATCAACATTTCACTCGAGTTGTGAAATGGGGTTGTCGATAAACGACCAAAGTTATTTTTTACCTTTCGCCGTACATGTGATATTTCAAACTAATCTTCAATCACTACGTCGATAGTTTTTAATTCTCTGCAGTCTGTTGTTGTTTTCTTAAGGATTAAATAAGGATTAAAGGAATATTTGCTCCTTTGCTGAAACGCTAGGCCTCGCGTACCGAACACCATCCATTCATTCATCCTTGTTTTTTCTCAGTTTATCCAAGTTTTATGGTCCATCATACTAATTTGAGTCAAACAAAAGACTGACTGAAACTGTGAAAGTAAAACTAAAAGTAAACAGCCCTGTGTGGTTTCAGTCATAAATCAGTAAATAATTTATAATTGATATGAGCATATTTTGTTTGTTACAGATTTGTGGCAGATCATTCACAGTGGAATCTCCAGCAAACCTGCCTGCCATGTACACCTGTTTCAAGCAGAACTTGATTGACAATTTTGTTTGAGTCTTTGAATGACTTTGAAGTAGGGATATGAATTTGACAATCGCAACTTGTCCCACTGTGCGCTTTGCAAGAATTTCTTTTAGTACATAGAACTGTGAACAGTATTTGTAAATATCTTCCTTGATTTAACACATATGTGTGAAGATAACAGTATAACTAATCTACACACCAAAAATCATGGCTGTATTTCCCATAGTTTCTGAAATATTTCAATCTGAAATGTGGTTTCCCCCTAAATTTCCGTCGTTTCCACTGGAAATCATGGAGAATTTGTACATACTTGTGTGTGATATTTTTCAAACATTGCACTGTCCACAAAGCTTACATTGTAATCTGTATACACACCAAAATTGGTGGTTGTATCTTCAATAGTTTCTGAATTATTGAAATTAAAGTGACAAAAAATGTACTTTTTCAGTTGTTCCGCTTAACAAATTGGTGTTTTTGTCATTTTTGAGGCTTTTTTTCTCCCAAAATATGAAACTAGACTGGCTGAAAAAAACAACTTATTCTACACAAACTTGTTTGGCATTTCTGATAGTTCCAGACTGCTCCTGTACATATTGTATGAAATGTGATGACCGAAAGTTGCCCCCCCCCCCGGCAATGTTGTGATGGGAGTCGCGAAAGCATGTATACTAAAATATCAATATCTCATGAACTAATGAAGGTATCCACTTACTTTTTTTGGTGTTTTGCTTGTATTGTATTCTTCTTTTACAATATCATAAAACATACACTCTCACTTAAAAATCAAATTTTGACTGCCCCTACCTATTAACAAGAAGGGCAAAGCCCATACGACTCACATGCTTGACCTTGACCTTTATATGACCTTGACCTTCAGGTGACCTTCAAGGTCAAACAACTACACCTAGCAATGACAGCATTCACTGAGAACTGCTTTACACATTTTTCCTACCAAAATACATGTGACCTTGACCCAAGGTCAAGGTCATCCAAGGTCATGCAACACAAAGCTGTTAATTCAAGACATAGGAAGCACAATGGTGCTTATTGGCACTTTCTACCATGAGATATGGTCACTTTTAGTGGTTCACTACCCCATTTTGGTCACATTTCATAAGGGTCAAAGTGACCTTGACCTTGATGATATGTGACCAAATGTGTCTCATGATAAAAGTATAACATGTTCCTCACATAATTATTAAGTTTGAAACAGTTATCTTCCATAGTTCAGGGTCAAGGTCACTTCAAAATGTGTACAAAATCCAACTTTAAAGAGCTCTTGTGACCTTGACCTTGAAGCAAGGTCAATTAAACTGGTATCAAAGGGATTACTTTGTCCTATATACCATACATAGGTCAGGTATCCAATCTCAAAAATGTCAGAGAAAATTGGGAAAATGTGAAAAATGGCTGATTTTTAACATTTACGGCCCCTGCGACCTTGACCTTGAAGCAAGGTCAAGTCACTGTGTATGTTTTTGTACGCCTTGTCATCCTACACCATCATGCCAAATTGGGTGTTGATAGACTTAATAGTCTCCGAGAAAAATCCAACGTTAAAGTTTTTTACGGACGGCAGGACGCCCGGATGACCAGACGCCCAGACACCCGGACACCCAGACGGACGACACGGGTGACCTAGTATGAAAGTATAACATGTGTACTACAATGTTATGAAGTTTGGAAGAGTTATCTTCCATAGTTCGGGGTCAAGGTCACTTCAAAATATGTATACAATCCAGCTTTAAAGAGCTCCTGTGACCTTGACCTTGAAGCAAGGTCAAGTCACTATGTATGTTTTTGTACGCCTTGTCATCCTATACCATCATGCCAAATTGGGTGTTGATAGACTTAATAGTCTCCGAGAAAAATCCAACGTTAAAGTTTTTTACGGACGACAGGACACCCGGCCGGCCGCTCGGACGCCCAGACGGACGACACTGGTGACCTAGTATGAAAGTATAACATGTGTACTACAATGTTATGAAGTTTGGAAGAGTTATCTTCCATAGTTCAGGGTCAAGGTCACTTCAAAATATGTATACAATTCAACTTTAAAGACCTCCTGTGACCTTGACCTTGAAGCAAGGTCAACCAAACTGGTATCAAAAGATAGGGATTACTTTGCCCTATATACCATATATAGGTCAGGTATCCAATCTCAAAAACTTCAGAGAAAATTGGGAAAATGTGAAAAATGGCTGTTTTTTAGACAACATTTACGGCCCCTGCGACCTTGACCTTGAAGCAAGGTCAAGTCACTGTGTATGTTATTTGTACACCTTGTCATCCTACACCATCATGCCAAATTGGGTGTTGATAGACTTAATAGTCTCCAAGAAAAATCCAACGTTAAAGGTTTTTACAGACGCCCGGACGCCCGGACGGACGAAAAGGGTGAGTACATAGACTCACTTTTGCTTCGCATGTGAGTAAAAAAAGTGGGACCTCAGGCTGGGATAAAACCTGCAACCTTCCAGTTTATCATTTTAGAGTTCTAACACTCATTGCCACAGCAACTGTCTAGAGCTACTGCTGCAACACAGAGAGAAAGCAGACCCATGCTTCATGTCTCACCATCAAGGACGTCCTTGGAGGAACCAATTGAGCTGAGGGTGGTGGAGCTTGTGGGGTTGGTGGGGGAGGAGTGGCTGGGGGGGCTGGCCTCACTTGACCCCTGGCTGACTGGGGGGGTGGAGGGGTCTTCAGGCTTGGAGTGGAGGGGCCGCCGTGCCAGGTTGACAGTGGGGGATAGGCAGTTGACCACCAGACCATTGCTAGCTGCCATGGCCTGCTTCTCCCCTCCTGCCATCCTCATCAGCCTGCAAGCATGAAAGTGCTTTATGTCTTCTGAATATGGGCAGAGAGGGGGGAGAGAGAGATGAGATAGAGAGAGAGAGAGAGAGAGAGAGAGAGAGAGAGAGAGAGAGAGAGAGAACGAACGAACGCTGTATTTGTTAGGCCTCCATCCCATTATGTAAGGGGAATGTTACATAGTTTTGGTCAGACAATCATGTTTCGTGTCACTGTGTTACGACACTTTAATGCCAAGAAAATGTACAAAGCCATCCGTCTGACTGTTTGCTCCTCAGTGTAACTCAACAGATGGACAAAAGTATTATTATTTCGCCGAAGATTGTCAACTTTGAAGTACCTGTTTCGTAAATCTTCATAAACAAGACATTGTAGCAAAATAGTATTTTAATCTTCCTCCTTTTCCATGCAAACTGGACATGTCAAATCTACTTCAGTCGGAGAAAATCTATGTCTATGCACATTGATTTCAGATACTCCAAATCTAAATTTTGTTAGAGCATCACGATAAACTTGCTTATCAATGCAATGCAGATATGGTTCGAAGTAAATACTGGATTTTATTGTGCGGTAAATTTTGAAACGACCGCTACTCAGCCTTTCGTGCCACTTACGCTAAAAGATTTCCTCTACCGTAATGTAAATAGAAATCCTCTTTCATCATTTACTGACTGCTCTGACCAAATATGTTCGAAGCCGACTGAGTTCAGAATTCTTTTTACTTTACTAGCCCAGTTGTTAAAGCTTTGTCCCCTGCTTAGCATCATGTTGTATGCCATTCGCGGGTAGAATACTTTATCGCTCTAATCGCTGCGATAATGTACAAGGGAAATCTTCCCAATTCACCATAAACCAATGCGTTTTGCGTTTTTGGGGGCACATTAAGAATTTTTTTCATGGCGAATAAATGAGCTTTTTCAATGTTATTGCAATAATCAAGTCCCCACACTTCTGACCTGTACATCAAGATTGGTTGTACTTGTGAATAGGTAGTGGCAGGCAAAATTTTATTTTTAAGTGAGAGTGTATGTTTTGTGATATTTTAAAAGAAGAGCACAATACAAGCATAACACAAAAAAAGTAAGTGGATACCTTCATTAGTTCATGAGATATTGATATTTTAGTATACATGTTTTCGCGCCTCCGATCACAAAATTGCCGACGGGGCAACTTTCGGTCATCACATTTCATACAATATGTACAGGAGCAGTCTGGAACTTTCAGAAATGCCAAACATGTTTGTGTAGAATAAGTCTATTTTTTTTCAGCCATTCTAGTTTCATATTTTGGGAGAAGAAGAGCCTCAAAAATGACAAAAACACGAATTTGTTAAGCGGAACAACAGGAAAAAGTACATTTTGTGTCACTTTATTGCCAATAATTCATAAACTATTGAAGATACAACCACCAATTTTGGTGTGTAGACAGATTACAATGTAAGCTTTGTAGACAGTGCAATGTTTGAAAAAAATCACACACAAGTATGTACAAATTCTCCATGATCTTCAGTGGAAACGACGGAAATGTAGGGGGAAACCACATTTCAGATTGAAATATTTCAGAAACTATTGGGAATACAGCCATGATTTTTGGTGTGTAGATTAGTTATACTGTTATCTTCACACATATTTGTTAAATCAAGGAAGATATTTACAAATACTGTTCACAGTTCTATGTACTAAACAAAATTCTTGCAAAGCGCACAGTGGGAAAAGTTGCTATTGTCAAATTCATATCCCTACTTCAAATCGAAGTCATTCAAAGACTCAAACAAAATTGTCAATCAAGTGCTGCTTGAAACTGGTGTACATGGCAGGCAGGTTTGCTGGAGATTCCACTGTGAATGATCTGCCAGAAGAAGAATATGGTGCAAGTGCAACTTTGCGAGCAAAAACAACTGATGAAGGAATCTTGCAGCAGTCAGCCCTGCTAGGCCAGCGGAACACATCCTTGGTGCCTCTTGCCAGAAACACCGACTGTAGCTGCCGGTAAATGTCATCTTGTAACACTAAAACAAAAGAAAATGTGGAAAATAAATATATTATAATCCTACTCGTTACGAATTCTCAAACAACAATGTGTAGTACAAGCCAAGCCCACTCAGGTAGCACTGCACATAGCGTGGGCGTGATATGTTTGTCATCAGAATCATGTGAAGGACTCAAATAACGGGGAAAAAAACACTTTTGCACGTCAGGTATATTTTTGTTTCTAACATCCTGCATGTTTTATGACATAGCTTTGCGAGAGAGACACGTGTACTTCATTTCAGACATTATTTTTCATCTTCTCACGAAGCATGACTCGCGCTTCCGATGCTCGCTAGATCTCAGAGCAAGATCACCTTCAACTGAAAGAGCGCGTCCGAGTGCATTCTTTGCGATTGAAGGCTAAATAAAATTGGACACATTCAATAGACATATAAGTTTCGATTATAATCATTTTCATGACTATAAATATCAGAGAATGTAAAATAATAACAGCAGATTCGCCCTATCCATGCTCCGAAAATTCACTTCCGGTACAACGACGCTCAGTAACAATCGTACTGTGAAAACACGTAAATTACAGAAACAAACTTGTATATCTACAACAATTTAATGGCAAAGAATATTTGTATGCCAATCATAAAACGCATATGTAGCAAGAAAACATGGTACTTACCGATTTCACTGTTTATTTCGTCCTCAGAAGAGGCGACAGAGTTCACCATGGAGGACGCCATTTTTGCAAGCGCCATTCGGCAAAGTCGAATGTATTGGGCGCTTTCATTGGCTTGCGCGCTAACGACACGCTCCGCATATATTAACCACTTACCCCATTCCAAAGTATACGTAATTACCTTCAATCTGAACCTAGATAGTTCCCATGTATCTACAATTAAAGTTAAAAAACGGAGCACCTGAAAATTTCAATGTTCTCCTATTCTTAACATACATAATGAAAAAATATCAAATTTATATCAAAAGATTCCTTAGTTTACGCTACCACTGTCTCGGTTTCGACCGGCTCGTTTACGACATGCTTGCTATACAGCTATATTTAGTATCAACTTGTTCAGCGTAAACTAAGGAATCTTTTGATATAAATTTGATATTTTTTCATTATGTATGTTAAGAATAGGAGAACATTGAAATTTTCAGGTGCTCCGTTTTTTAACTTTAATTGTAGATACATGGGAACTATCTAGGTTCAGATTGAAGGTAATTACGTATACTTTGGAATGGGGTAAGTGGTTAATATATGCGGAGCGTGTCGTTAGCGCGCAAGCCAATGAAAGCGCCCAATACATTCGACTTTGCCGAATGGCGCTTGCAAAAATGGCGTCCTCCATGGTGAACTCTGTCGCCTCTTCTGAGGACGAAATAAACAGTGAAATCGGTAAGTACCATGTTTTCTTGCTACATATGCGTTTTATGATTGGCATACAAATATTCTTTGCCATTAAATTGTTGTAGATATACAAGTTTGTTTCTGTAATTTACGTGTTTTCACAGTACGATTGTTACTGAGCGTCGTTGTACCGGAAGTGAATTTTCGGAGCATGGATAGGGCGAATCTGCTGTTATTATTTTACATTCTCTGATATTTATAGTCATGAAAATGATTATAATCGAAACTTATATGTCTATTGAATGTGTCCAATTTTATTTAGCCTTCAATCGCAAAGAATGCACTTGGACGCGCTCTTTCAGTTGAAGGTGATCTTGCTCTGAGATCTAGCGAGCATCGGAAGCGCGAGTCATGCTTCGTGAGAAGATGAAAAATAATGTCTGAAATGAAGTACACGTGTCTCTCTCGCAAAGCTATGTCATAAAACATGCAGGATGTTAGAAACAAAAATATACCTGACGTGCAAAAGTGTTTTTTTCCCCGTTATTTGAGTCCTTCACATGATTCTGATGACAAACATATCACGCCCACGCTATGTGCAGTGCTACCTGAGTGGGCTTGGCTTGTACTACACATTGTTGTTTGAGAATTCGTAACGAGTAGGATTATAATATATTTATTTTCCACATTTTCTTTTGTTTTAGTGTTACAAGATGACATTTACCGGCAGCTACAGTCGGTGTTTCTGGCAAGAGGCACCAAGGATGTGTTCCGCTGGCCTAGCAGGGCTGACTGCTGCAAGATTCCTTCATCAGTTGTTTTTGCTCGCAAAGTTGCACTTGCACCATATTCTTCTTCTGGCAGATCATTCACAGTGGAATCTCCAGCAAACCTGCCTGCCATGTACACCAGTTTCAAGCAGCACTTGATTGACAATTTTGTTTGAGTCTTTGAATGACTTCGATTTGAAGTAGGGATATGAATTTGACAATAGCAACTTTTCCCACTGTGCGCTTTGCAAGAATTTTGTTTAGTACATAGAACTGTGAACAGTATTTGTAAATATCTTCCTTGATTTAACAAATATGTGTGAAGATAACAGTATAACTAATCTACACACCAAAAATCATGGCTGTATTCCCAATAGTTTCTGAAATATTTCAATCTGAAATGTGGTTTCCCCCTACATTTCCGTCGTTTCCACTGAAGATCATGGAGAATTTGTACATACTTGTGTGTGATTTTTTTCAAACATTGCACTGTCTACAAAGCTTACATTGTAATCTGTCTACACACCAAAATTGGTGGTTGTATCTTCAATAGTTTATGAATTATTGGCAATAAAGTGACACAAAATGTACTTTTTCCTGTTGTTCCGCTTAACAAATTCGTGTTTTTGTCATTTTTGAGGCTCTTCTTCTCCCAAAATATGAAACTAGAATGGCTGAAAAAAAATAGACTTATTCTACACAAACATGTTTGGCATTTCTGAAAGTTCCAGACTGCTCCTGTACATATTGTATGAAATGTGATGACCGAAAGTTGCCCCGTCGGCAATTTTGTGATCGGAGGCGCGAAAACATGTATACTAAAATATCAATATCTCATGAACTAATGAAGGTATCCACTTACTTTTTTTGTGTTATGCTTGTATTGTGCTCTTCTTTTAAAATATCACAAAACATACACTCTCACTTAAAAATAAAATTTTGCCTGCCACTACCTATGCACAAGTACAACCAATCTTGATGTACAGGTCAGAAGTGTGGGGACTGGATTATTGCAATAACATTGAAAAAGCTAATTTATTCGCCATGAAAAAAATTCTTAATGTGCCCCCAAAAACGCAAAACGCATTGGTTTATGGTGAATTGAGAAGATTTCCCTTGTACATTATCGCAGTGATTAGAGCGATAAAGTATTATACCCGCGAATGGCATACCACATGATGCTAAGCAGGGGACAAAGCTTTAACAACTGGGCTAGTAAAGTAAAAAGAATTCTGAACTCAGTCGGCTTCGAACATATTTGGTCAGAGCAGTCAGTAAATGATGAAAGAGGATTTCTATGTACATTACGGCAGAGGAAATCTTTTAGCGTAAGTGACACGAAAGGCTGAGTAGTGATCGTTTCAACATTTACTGCACAATAAAATCCAGTATTTACTTTGAACCATATCTGCATTGCCTTGATAAGCAAGTTTATTGTGATGCTCTAACAAAATTTAGATTTGGAGTATCTGAAATCAATGTGCATAGACATAGATTTTCTCCGATTGAAGTAGATTTGACATGTCCAGTTCGCATGGAAGAGGAGGAAGATGAAATTCATATTTTGCTACAATGCCTTGTTTAGGAAGATTTACAAAACAGGTACCTCAAAGTTGACAATCTTCGGCAAAATAATAATACTTTTGTCCATCTGTTGAGTTACACTGAGGAGCAAACAGTCAGACGGATGGCTTTGTACATTTTCTTGGCATTAAAGTGTCGTAACACAGTGACACGAAACATGATTGTCTGACCAAAACTATGTAACATTCCCCTTACATAATGGGATGGAGGCCTAACAAATACAGCGTTCGTTCGTTCTCTCTCTCTCTCTCTCTCTCTCTCTCTCTCTCTCTCTCTCTCTCTCTCTATCTCATCTCTCTCTCCCCCCTCTCTGCCCATATTCAGAAGACATAAAGCACTTTCATGCTTGCAGGCTGATGAGGATGGCAGGAGGGGAGAAGCAGGCCATGGCAGCTAGCAATGGTCTGGTGGTCAACTGCCTATCCCCCACTGTCAACCTGGCACGGCGGCCCCTCCACTCCAAGCCTGAAGACCCCTCCACCCCCCCAGTCAGCCAGGGGTCAAGTGAGGCCAGCCCCCCCAGCCACTCCTCCCCCACCAACCCCACAAGCTCCAGCACCCTCAGCTCAATTGGTTCCTCCAAGGACGTCCTTGATGGTGAGACATGAAGCATGGGTCTGCTTTCTCTCTGTGTTGCAGCAGTAGCTCTAGACAGTTGCTGTGGCAATGAGTGTTAGAACTCTAAAATGATAAACTGGAAGGTTGCAGGTTTTATCCCAGCCTGAGGTCCCACTTTTTTTACTCACATGCGAAGCAAAAGTGAGTCTATGTACTCACCCTTTTCGTCCGTCCGGGCGTCCGGGCGTCTGTAAAAACCTTTAACGTTGGATTTTTCTTGGAGACTATTAAGTCTATCAACACCCAATTTGGCATGATGGTGTAGGATGACAAGGTGTACAAAAACATACATAGTGACTTGACCTTGCTTCAAGGTCAAGGTCGCAGGGGCCGTAAATGTTGTCTAAAAAACAGCCATTTTTCACATTTTCCCAATTTTCTCTGAAGTTTTTGAGATTGGATACCTGACCTATATATGGTATATAGGGCAAAGTAATCCCTATCTTTTGATACCAATTTGGTTGACCTTGCTTCAAGGTCAAGGTCACAGGAGGTCTTTAAAGTTGAATTGTATACATATTTTGAAGTGACCTTGACCCTGAACTATGGAAGATAACTCTTCCAAACTTCATAACATTGTAGTACACATGTTATACTTTCATACTAGGTCACCAGTGTCGTCCGTCTGGGCGTCCGAGCGGCCGGCCGGGTGTCCTGTCGTCCGTAATAAACTTTAACGTTGGATTTTTCTCGGAGACTATTAAGTCTATCAACACCCAATTTGGCATGATGGTGTAGGATGACAAGGCGTACAAAAACATACATAGTGACTTGACCTTGCTTCAAGGTCAAGGTCACAGGAGCTCTTTAAAGTTGGATTGTATACATATTTTGAAGTGACCTTGACCCCAAACTATGGAAGATAACTCTTCCAAACTTCATAACATTGTAGTACACATGTTATACTTTCATACTAGGTCACCCGTGTCGTCCGTCTGGGTGTCCGGGCGTCTGGGCGTCTGGTCATCCGGGCGTCCTGCCGTCCGTAAAAAAACTTTAACGTTGGATTTTTCTCGGAGACTATTAAGTCTATCAACACCCAATTTGGCATGATGGTGTAGGATGACAAGGCGTACAAAAACATACACAGTGACTTGACCTTGCTTCAAGGTCAAGGTCGCAGGGGCCGTAAATGTTAAAAAACAGCCATTTTTCACATTTTCCCAATTTTCTCTGACATTTTTTAGATTGGATACCTGACCTATGTATGGTATATAGGACAAAGTAATCCCTATCTTTTGATACCAGTTTGATTGACCTTGCTTGAAGGTCAAGGTCACAAGAGCTCTTTAAAGTTGGATTGTATACATATTTTGAAGTGACCTTGACCCTGAACTATGGAAGATAACTGTTTCAAACTTAATAATTATGTGAGGAACATGTTATACTTTTATCATGAGACACATTTGGTCACATATCATCAAGGTCAAGGTCACTTTGACCCTTATGAAATGTGACCAAAATGGGGTAGTGAACCACTAAAAGTGACCATATCTCATGGTAGAAAGTGCCAATAAGTACCATTGTGCTTCCTATGTCTTGAATTAACAGCTTTGTGTTGCATGACCTTGGATGACCTTGACCTTGGGTCAAGGTCACATGTATTTTGGTAGGAAAAATGTGTAAAGCAGTTCTCAGTGTATGCTGTCATTGCTAGGTTTAGTTGTTTGACCTTGAAGGTCACCTGAAGGTCAAGGTCATGTAAAGGTCAAGGTCAAGCATGTGAGTCGTATGGGCTTTGCCCTTCTTGTTAATAGGTAGGGGCAGTCAAAATTTGATTTTTAAGTGAGAGTGTATGTTTTATGATATTGTAAAAGAAGAATACAATACAAGCAAAACACCAAAAAAAGTAAGTGGATACCTTCATTAGTTCATGAGATATTGATATTTTAGTATACATGCTTTCGCGACTCCCATCACAAAATTGCCGGGGGGGCATCTTTCGGTCATCACATTTCATACAATATGTACAGGAGCAGTCTGGAACTATCAGAAATGCCAAACAAGTTTGTGTAGAATAAGTTGTTTTTTTCAGCCAGTCTAGTTTCATATTTTGGGAGAAAAAAAGCCTCAAAAATGACAAAAACACCAATTTGTTAAGCGGAACAACTGAAAAAGTACATTTTTTGTCACTTTAATTTCAATAATTCAGAAACTATTGAAGATACAACCACCAATTTTGGTGTGTATACAGATTACAATGTAAGCTTTGTGGACAGTGCAATGTTTGAAAAATATCACACACAAGTATGTACAAATTCTCCATGATTTCCAGTGGAAACGACGGAAATTTAGGGGGAAACCACATTTCAGATTGAAATATTTCAGAAACTATGGGAAATACAGCCATGATTTTTGGTGTGTAGATTAGTTATACTGTTATCTTCACACATATGTGTTAAATCAAGGAAGATATTTACAAATACTGTGCACAGTTCTATGTACTAAAAGAAATTCTTGCAAAGCGCACAGTGGGACAAGTTGCGATTGTCAAATTCATATCCCTACTTCAAAGTCATTCAAAGACTCAAACAAAATTGTCAATCAAGTTCTGCTTGAAACAGGTGTACATGGCAGGCAGGTTTGCTGGAGATTCCACTGTGAATGATCTGCCACAAATCTGTAACAAACAAAATATGCTCATATCAATTATAAATTATTTACTGATTTATGACTGAAACCACACAGGGCTGTTTACTTTTAGTTTTACTTTCACAGTTTCAGTCAGTCTTTTATTTGACTCAAATTAGTATGATGGACCATAAAACTTGGATAAACTGAGAAAAAACAAGGATGAATGAATGGATGGTGTTCGGTACGCGAGGCCTAGCGTTTCAGCAAAGGAGCAAATATTCCTTTAATCCTTATTTAATCCTTAAGAAAACAACAGCAGACTGCAGAGAATTAAAAACTATCGACGTAGTGATTGAAGATTAGTTTGAAATATCACATGTACGGCGAAAGGTAAAAAATAACTTTGGTCGTTTATCGACCACCCCATTTCACAACTCGAGTGAAATGTTGATCAACAACGATGTCATTGCAAGCGAGGTGCGGCCAGGCACCTCTATATTTATTCATGTACGTCCATCGCAATCCATGAGAAAACACGTTAATTTCAGGCATAGAATGATTCAGAAATGACTCAAACTTGATCTTAGCTCAGCAGCAGCAACTGTTTCCTAAAGAAAAAATTTAATCAGCGCGCGAGCGCACAGAGCATTGAAACGAAATCGTCCGCTAATATGGTCAACACGTAGCCGTCGTAGGTCTGAAACAAGCGATATATTTTCACAATTACAGATGAATTTAGTAAAAAATACTGCCAAAAGTGATTACCTAAGGATCTTTTGAACGTATAAATATGATTACTTACTCAATAACTTTGGTCGTTTATCGACCACCCCATTTCACAACTCGAGTGAAATGTTGATCAACAACAATGTCATTGCAAGCGAGGTGCGGGTAGGCACCTCTATATTTATCCATGTACGGCCGTCGCAATCCATGAGAAAACACGCTAATATCAGGCATATAATGATTCAGAAATGACTCAAACTTGATCTTAGCACAGCAGCAGCAACTGTTTCCTAAAGAAAAAAATTAAATCAGCGCGCGAGCGCACAGAGCATTGAAACGAAATCATCCACTAATATAGTCAACACGTGGGTCTGAAACAAGTGATATATTTTCAGTTACAAATGAATTCAGCAAAAAATACTGCCAAAAGTGATTACCTAAGGATCTTTTCTACGTATAAATATGATTACTTACCCAATATGGCTCTGATTTTCGTCACAAAAGATGTAGATTCATCTTCGCCGCTAGCGACAGAAAGCACTGCGTCCGCCATGATAGCCGGTCGAAGCAGGTCTGCCGAAGTGTCTTACAAAGCTCTCTTCTCATTGGCTGCGCTCTTCGCTGATGACTACACCGATGGCATGTGTTATATGGTTGGAATCGCAGAAGAACGAGCTTTCAGGCGCATCGTTTACGTGGTCAATCGGTTCAGTGGTTCAAAAGTTACACGGGTTTAAAGATGACCACTATAAAAAAACTATTTTTTAAAAACAACTAAATAACGCATGAAAAAAATATATACCAGTGTAAACTACGGACTATATTCCGCTAATGTAGATCAACTCTGTTGACAAAGAAGTGGAGTGGTGATTTCGGCCAAGTTGACTAAAGCAAAATAGATGCTGACGCTGGGCAACACAGCTTGAAAAGTGACAACTTTCAAATGACTCAGAATTGCTCAAATCAAACAGATCTGACAATAACAAGGATGCTAACAGACAGAAGGCTTGTTTATCTTTCTGTTTCAATCATCAATGTGTTTTAATCTTGTTCTTGACGTTTTAGAGATTCATTTTAGCCGATTAAAACTAAGTAAAATGATGGCCTGAGGCAGCTTTCCCACCCATTTTGCGGGGTTGCGCCCCTGCCTATTTTTAACTTGTTTTTCTCTGTCCCCTGCAGAATATTGGCTTTGTTTTGGAACTTGGATTAGAAATGATGGATGAGTTCAGACAGTCAGCAATAGAAGGGTTTTACTGTCATGCAGTAAAGATATGTAACAAGTTTCAAAAGTCATAGCACAATATAAGCACTGTTCCATGGTACAAATATGTACCAGTGGGGAGTTACACTGTAGCACTATAGAAGGAATTACTACTGCAGAGCTACACTGTGCAGACATGGGACTAATCCGTAATTAGCTTTTGGCACACCACAGAAGAGACTTATAGCATTGTGGATCCATGACACAGTTAATCTCAGTGAGTACATCTAACACTGGATGAACACCACATAGATGTATAACAGAGTAATGTGCCCAAGAAAAGATATGATTACAGTAGAATTATTCCACAGTTCACCGCCAGAGACCTCTGTTTTGTCACACCACTGCAATGACATGACTGAGGGTTTAAAGTCTTACTGCAATAAGGATGTTTAGAAAAGCACAGAAATACAGCACAAGAGGGACATACCATGGAAGAGAGCATATCTTGATGAGACCTGCCAACCTGTGGAGATGTGGAGTAGTTTGAGACCTCCACCATAGAATGTGTTTGTGCCAGTGTTAAGATGTGCCTCAGCAGTAGTGTTTCCTGTGCATTTCCAGTGGTTGGATGTTTAGAGCTGCTTTTGTGGTTCCTGACAGGTAAAGATTGGCTTTTTATCTGACTTGGCATGGAATTTGATCTGTTGCTCTTGAATTCTTGGTTATTGAGTAAAGCCACAATGCTGGGGATTGGCAACATGTGGATAGATCCAACTTGCTTTTTTGACTCACATGCGAAGCAAAAGTGAGTCTATGTACTGAGCCGTGTCGTCCGTCCGTCCGTCCGTCCGTCCGGGCGGGCGTCCGTAAAAAACTTAAACGTTGGATTTTTCTCGGAGACTATTAAGTCTATCAACACCAAATGTGGCATGATGGTGTATGATGACAAGGCCTCAAAAAATATACATAGTGACTTGACCTTGCTTCAAGGTCAAGGTCACAGGAGCCATAAATGTGGTCTCAAAAACAGTCATTTTTCACATTTTCCCAATTTTCTCCCACGTTATTGAGAATGGCGACCTCAGCTACAAGTGGTATATAGGTCAAAGCAAGCCCTATCTTTTGATACCAGTTTGGTTGACCTTGCTTCAAGGTCAAGGTCACAGGAGCTCTTCAAAGTTGGATTGTATACATATTTTGAAGTGACCTTGACCCTGAACTATGGCAGATAACTGTTTCAAACTTAATAATTATGTGGGGCACATGTTATACTTTCATCATGAGACACATTTGTTCACATATCATCAAGGTCAAGGTCACTTTGACCCTTATGAAATGTGACCAAAATGGGGTAGTGAACCACTAAAAGTGACTATATCTCATGGTAGAAAGTGCCAATAAGCACCATTGTGCTTCCTATGCCTTGAATTAACAGCTTTGTGTTGCATGACCTTGGATGACCTTGACCTTGGGTCAAGGTCACATGTATTTTGGTAGGAAAAATGTGTAGAGCATTTCTTTGTGTATGATGTCATTGGTAGGTTTAGTTGTTTGACCTTGACCTTGAAGGTCACCTGAAGGTCAAGGTCATATAAAGGTCAAGGTCAAGCATGTGAGTCGTGTGGGCATTGCCCTTCTTGTTGTTAATTGAGATTCTCACTCACTTGAGTAAGGGATCAAATGTTGTGTTACACTTTCAGTGCTTCAGATTGTTTTCAGACTTCATGGGCCCAATGACCCATGGCCAGGCAAAATGATGGGTCAATTTTGAAAAACATGGGTCATTAACAATCAAACCTTCACTTCAAACAGAATGACCCTCCACCCCACACATGACACCCCTACAGCATCCCGCCTCCCATACACACACAAATGAATAATTAAAAAAGCAAAAAATAAAAAAATAAACAAACACATTGTCAAGCTGTGTCTTTCAGTTGTTTTATTGTCTCTTTTAACATTTCGTTCTGTGGACTCAGAGTCATGATCACTCAAAACAAGTTGGCGATTTTTATGACGTGCCCGGCTGGCGCATACACATTGAAAGTAACGCGCCATTCTGATAAAATATGCGCCAATGGCGCAGGCGTGCCAACAATCTGAAGCACTGCACTTTCATATATTGCCTTATGAAACTTAATATGTTTTGCATTGGAATAATTCTACTTTGACTAACTATTATACTGCCCTCTGTCTCTTTGTTATTTATATATTTAATATTATTTTAGCTTGCACAAGGATCATCTATGTGGAAATTAAAGCGTTCGTACTTAAAAAGTTCTTTTAAATAGGATGTGGAAAAGAGGGGTCTTACAACAGAGTTAACATTTCCAGGAGCAAAGCGTGGAAATCTGTCACAGAAAATTTATGTTCTCAACAACTTTTGACCAAAAATGCTGTTTAGTTCAGTTCAGTCTCTTAACCCTTACGTTGCTGAGTTTTTTGACTCACATGCGAAGCAAAAGTGAGTCTATGTACTGAGCAGTGTCGTCCGTCCGTCCGTCCGTCCGGGCGTAAAAAACTTAAACGTTGGATTTTTCTCGGAGACTATTAAGTCTATCAACACCAAATGTGGCATGATGGTGTATGATGACAAGGCCTCAAAAAACATACATAGTGACTTGACCTTGCTTCAAGGTCAAGGTCACAGGAGCCATAAATGTGGTCTCAAAAACAGTCATTTTTCACATTTTCCCAATTTTCTCCCACGTTATTGAGAATGGCGACCTTAGCTACAAGTGGTATATAGGTCAAAGCAAGCCCTATCTTTTGATACCAGTTTGGTTGACCTTGCTTCAAGGTCAAGGTCACAGGAGCTCTTCAAAGTTGGATTGTATACATATTTTGAAGTGACCTTGACCCTGAACTATGGAAGATAACTGTTTCAAACTTAATAATTATGTGGGGCACATGTTATACTTTCATCATGAGACACATTTGTTCACATATCATCAAGGTCAAGGTCACTTTGACCCTTATGAAATGTGACCAAAATGGGGTAGTGAACCACTAAAAGTGACTATATCTCATGGTAGAAAGTGCCAATAAGCACCATTGTGCTTCCTATGTCTTGAATTAACAGCTTTGTGTTGCATGACCTTGATGACCTTGACCTTGGGTCAAGGTCACATGTATTTTGGTAGGAAAAATGTGTAAAGCATTTCTTTGTGTATGATGTCATTGGTAGGTTTAGTTGTTTGACCTTGACCTTGAAGGTCACCTCAAGGTCATATAAAGGTCAAGGTCATATAAAGGTCAAGGTCAAGCATGTGAGTCGTATGGGCTTTGCCCTTCTTG